>CABHPR010143149.1:19538-63207 GCA_902168415.1 Peromyscus melanophrys
AGGAAGGAAGGAAGGAAGGAAGGAAGGAAGGAAGGAAGGAAGGAAGGGCCTTATCATAGTAACTAAAGTCACTAATAAATCCTTTCAGGCACTGACCAGTCAGGACCAGATATCTTCTATAAACATGTGTCCCTTATTTCCTTGGAAGAAGGAAATGGGGTCATTTGCAGTGGGAACTGGTTCTACACTGCTGCTCTTCTTTTGTTCAGGCGTCAACCACCTGACTTGCTCATGGATAAAGATGTGCCCCCAGTGTAACTGAAGTAGATGTCTTAGTAAAAGTATCTTCATTTGACTTACCTCTCTGAGTTTGGTCTCACTTCTGCTGTTTCTGTAGCTAAAACCTGGGTTCAGCAATTTCACACAATGGACACATATGTGCAAAAGCACTGTCTCCAGGGTTCCCAATGGATTGGCTTCACCATCAGTCCTATAACTCCAATAAAGAGAATAATATTAGTGATGGGCAGAGCTTTAAGGCCCAGGGCTCCACGAGAAAGAAGAGGTAGACGAGTTCAAAGACACCCAAGTCTCTCTTCAAGGAACTTTGAGATTTCACAGGAGAAGGAAACAAATGAAGCAGTTGTGGTATCCATAGATGACAACAAATACTTTTGGCCAAGTCTGTGTCTAATTGGTCATTAATTCAGCTCTGGTTCTGCAAGAGGGGCTGTCGAAGAAATATTGCTGTCATCACTTTAAGAGAACGTGGTGAAGAAAGGATTGTAGTCGAAGCATGAGAAAGCTAGTCCCACTGTACCTGTGATTAGGAAGCAAAGAGATGACGGGTGGAAACTAGAAAAGGGTGTTTAGATCGTGAAGCCCCCACTGTTTTGAATAGATTGATATGCTACCATGAAAGTGACTTTTCATTTTAATAAAAGTGAGCTCTCTCCTTCACAGCCGTGAGCTCCATTCTCACCTGGGCCTACTGTTCTCATTTGCAATCTGTCCTTTCACGGAATGATAGAAGAGGTAAGTCATCTGCAGACGCATTCCTCCAGTCTTGGAATATATTCAGAATGGTGAGAAATCAGGTTTATTTGCTTATTTTTGAGAATTTCATATATAAGTTGATAAATAAGTTTCAAAACAATACTCTGGACTGAATGTTGAGTCAGTAGTACTTTTGTCCAAGCAGCTGAAAATAAACTAAGATAGTTGGTATCAGTGAGTTACTATCGCTCTAACAAATATGTGAAAATGTTAGTCAGCTTTATAGCTCTATTTTGAAGACATGCTATAGGACGTTTTAGAAACAAGGCTGAAAAACCCTGAGATCATCATGAACCAAGCACTAAGGGTAAATCTAGTCGGGACCAGCAAAATCTAAATCTCCTTAGTGATGGTTGAAGTGGTCACAGAATTGGTGGAAATGGAAGCAGTAAAGAGAATTCTGATAAGGGGCAATTCCAGATGGAAATGAGGTTTAGAAACTGTAGTAAAAAGCTATTCTTGTTGTAAAATGTGATAGAATGCAAGATGTGTGCCATAAGGCTTTTTGAAACCTAGAATTTAGAGAGATGAACTCGGAGATCCAACAGGAAAAAAAAATGCCTTGGCAGCCAAGCATTCGGGCTGCTTTGCACCTACATTTAATGGCATATGGTAAGAGGAGGAAGTGTAAGGACAGGATGCAAATGAAATTTACAATTTGAATGGAAACATAATAGAAAGATTTGGAAATCTTTCAGTCTAGTCATACAAAGAGTGAAAAATGAAAACCATGTACTGAAGAGAGATTAAAAAGTGTATGCAACTGCATATTTACTAAAGGGGATCATTGGATTAAAAAAATAGTCAAGTGATATGCATTAAAGGCTATGGGAAGAAGAACCATGTATGAATTTCAGAGATCAGAGAATTTGCTCTCTCCACCATAGGCTCAGAGTTCTATGATTGAAGAATCAAGGATGAGGAGACAACCCCAGAGTGTTCTCATGGTTCACTGCGAAGACTTGAATATCTGATTCCTTATTCTAGTGAAGCTCTTCTAGGCACAGTAAGCACCTTGACCCATTACTCCAGAGGTTTTAAATCATAAAACTTGGTGATACCCATATAGTGTTAAGCATGCAGATATGCAGAATCTAAGTACTTGGGCATGGCTTTCTCAACTCAGACTTTAAGCATGTTTCAGACTATCAAGAACACCTCCTCCTAAAAAAAGACGCAGAGTGAAACAGAAATATCCTATTAGAAAAAACTTTCTACTGCGGCTTGCTATGGGATGTCATTCTGTATGCTATGAATTTGTGTTGCTCTGATTGGTTGATAAATAAAACACTTAATGGTCAGGCAGGAAGTATAGGCAGAGAGCAAACAAGGAGAATTCTGGGAAGAGGAGAGGAGGGCAGAGTCAGGAGGAAGCCAGACACAGAGGAAGCAAAATGACAAGGCAGAACTGAGAAAAGGTACCAATCTACGTGGCTAAACACAGATAAGAATTATGGGTTAATTTAAGTGTAAGAGCTAGTCAGGAATAAGCCTGAGATAATGGATAAGCAGTTATAACTAATATAAGTTTCTGAGTGATTATTTTATAAAAGGCTGTGGGACTGTCAAATTCTTCTATCAAGTTATGAAATCATAGCATGAAGGTTATTCCACCAGTCCTGTATCAAATAATTTCTGTTCTCTTGTATCTATTAATCAGGTAAGACATTATACCTAGATCAATATTAGTTAAAACATTATTACAAACACTGGAAATGAAGAATATTCATGCCTGACATTAGACTCCTGAATGGATGGATATAAAAACCTTTTTCCTTAGTCAAATACTTTTTCAGTTACCATTAAACTGTTCTTATAGAGTTTGACATTATAAACAGCAATGATGTAAGAGAGCAATAATAAAAGTCTCTCCTAATTGCAATAGAACATAAGAACCCCAGCAGCAGATGCCTCCGTGGGTAAAGCACTCAGGCCCAACTGTAATTCCAGCCTATGATGGTTGATAGAGGCAGACCTCAGAGCAAGCTGGCTAGTGAAGTTAGCCATATCAATAAGGTCTTGGTTTAATTTAGAGACACTGTCTCTGTGACTTAGATGAAAGTACAATCTAGGATGATTCCCAATATGAACTTTAGGCCTTACACGTATGTACACTCATACTGTGCCTGTATTCACACTAGCTAACATGTATAGGCACATGCATGCCACCCACACATGAAAATTGTATAAGAAAGCAAGAGCTAGCGCTGCTATGAAAACCAGTTCATACATACATCAAAACAATGCAGCTCCCCAATTCAATGGAAATGGAGAAAGAAAATAGGAAAAGAAAAAAAAAACATAATATGCTCTCCTATTTAAAATTTCCCTCTGATTTTATTTTCTACTAAAACAAAATACATTGGTGAGAAGATTTAAATTCTAAGACTTTCCCCACTAAATATTTCAAATGATAGATTCTGCTGTTTTTCATCATTTTTACAACTGTCTGCACTATTGTACTTCCTAAGTAAGGATGAGCAAGTTATTAATTATCATCAACAGTGAGTTACACTGCACATCAGAAAGCTTCCAATATGCAATCACAGTGAGGCATCTATGTAGAGTAAAACCTATAATCAAGACAAGACTATGGTGTGGAATAGGTCATGGATAAGTATAGCAGAAATGTGTCAGGCTATAATAATCTAAGATTTTGAAGCATAAACTACAGCTTTTTACAAAAACCAATACAGTTACATCAGCAGAGATGAATCTGCTTTACTATATTATTTAAGTGATGACTCGGGTGTAGAAAAGGGTGTGCGCAAACCACTCAACCATGCCTGGAGACATCAGGACATCTTTGAAAATGCTCCAGGGTCTGCCATGGCAGCAGGAAAGATAGCCCATCCTCCTGAAAGGCAGCTCTCACTGTTATAAAGCACCAATCAAGACTGTCAGTGTCCCCTCTTAAGCTTATTGCCTGTTATATTTTCTTTCCACAATTTGATTTTCACCTACATGGTAGACTTGATTTATATTGAGAAGGATCTACAAAATTATAGGGAACAAAAGTGTTGGTGTATTAACTGTTCCACAGAAACTCCTTCTTGCTTCTTTTGAATAATAATCACATCACTCCTGGCATACAAATACTGCAGACCAGTGCTTTATATTGCCACACTAACTCTAATATATGATATGATATGACATGCAATATGATGCTATTCTGACAAATAATAAAATCTCTCCATAATGCTTTTTATATTTTCCCTACTCAGAGCTAAGTAGCTGTTCTCCTCACATACATAACTAGTATATTATTATTTTAGAACTTCAGCTGCGGAAATCAAATATTAAAAGATAATTTGTTGCAGAAAATGACCCTTTCTGCCTCTACAGCTCCTGACTTTGGGCCCTCAATAACACACCCAACACACTGTAGAGCAGGGCTCTGGGCTTCACGGTACTGTCTGCACTGAAATCAATGCTAAAACTGATGTCAGTTTGCACAGGCAAATAGAAGCAAGCTGTCTGACTGTTTTCAAAGCTAGAAAGCAATCATGATCTTTATGAACTCTTCTCATCTGTGGTGCAATTCCAACTATAATGTGTTAGAAATTTCAGTGAAAAAGGTGTATTTTATGAGGCAGAAATTTTTTTTATTTCCCCAGGATGATCTTATAACTAACTTCTGATTTTATTAAATCCCATTGTGATATTTTTCCTGCAATAGAAACTATGAAAAGTACAGTTCTTCAGAAATTTCATTAAGACCAGCCCATGAACTGCCTCCCGGTTTATTCCTGTGTGAACTGCTCAACTCTCAGCCTACCTCCTTATTGACATTCACACTCCTTTGTATCAGAGGCAAGAAATCAGAGTTGCTGTTTGCTGGCCTCCAAAGGGAAATTTTTTTTCCTTTTATAAGTGTCTAAAATAATAAGTATTATTTAGAGATAAAAAAGAATTAGAAGCGTGCTTGCCTAGTATGTACAAAGGCTTGGATATATTCCTCAACTCTGAGGGAAAAAAAAGTATAAATTCCTGATACAAATTTGATATTTATTTTGTTAGAAAATACTGTAAATTTATTTCTAGTCTTGTTCAAGGTATTGTACCTATATATAGTTCATTTAACAATGTAATGCAAATTGCTATTCCTTGAAAGTTATTATTACCAGCTAATTTGGATATAAAGAAATGAAAGTTAGTAGTTAGTCATTACAATTAAACTTGTAGTCATGTTAGGTATGTTTTCAAAAACATTTGAAGATGATTTATCTCAAAAAGAGATAAATCATCTTCAAATACTTCAGAGATCTGCAGAATATGGCATTTAATATGTTTTAATAACTTAGATTTTTTTTCCTTTTTTTATGACTATGTCTGCTCCCGACAGCATGAATCTACTTCAGAGAAGATGATGGGCATTGAAGAAACTCCATATGGAGTTTGCTTTCTTTGTCGCAAAAGTTAATCACTGGGCAAGAACATGCTCTTACATCAACTGCTGACAGTATGCTGTCCAAAATGGACAAGCAGGACACAAAAGAAAGGACTGCCGAATCTTGTTAAGACAAGGCAGGAAGGCTCTTTAGAGAATCCTGCTACACAGATGAGTCTGGCAGATATGCTAGGCCTGTAGGCCGAAGATGATGCCCCAACATTGCACAGAAATCTTGGGTGAATGTCCAGGCAGCCAGCTGTTTCTGTCATTTCTCACATTTTTTGGAAGTCACTTGTTTGCATTTCCTGCTTACTTAGGTAATATTATTTCCTTCTCAGGTCTCTGAAGGACTTGAATATTAGATAGTTACAGTTATAGTTTTCCTTGTTAACAAATTCAGAAAAGAAACTCATTAAAGAGGTATAAAGTGTATAAGTTTGAAAGACATCAAAAGATAGTTTGGGATTGGTAATGCAAATTAGGATAGAAGATGAATTAGATACAGTCCTTTGGATTCACAAAGATAGGATAGATAATGGAGTATTTTCTCTGAATTTGTCAAATGCAAATGGACTAGACATTGCTAATGTAATTCTTAATTGTATATATTGTATATACTTATTATACTTATTGTCTATAGTTTCTCTATTAGTTATAACATTCTTTTATTATTTTAGACAAAAAAGGGAAATGTGGTGATATATTGTATACCCAAATTAAGCTTATCTGGGGATCAGAGGTCAGAGCCAGACACTAAATTAGACATAGAGGTCAGGCAGTGGTAGCACATACCTTTAATCATATCACTTGGGAAGCAGAGATCTGTCTGGATCTCTGTGAGTTCAAGGTCACACTGAGCTACATGAGATAAAAAGAACCAGGCAGTGGTGACACATGCCTTCAATCCCAGGAAGTAATATGGCAGGGCACAGAAAGGTATATAAGGCTTGAGGAAACAGGAATTCGCTCTCTTTTGAGACTGAGGATTTCCTAGAGGTAAGAACTTTTGACTGGTTTGTTCTGTTTCTCTGATCTTTCATCTTTCACCTCAATATCTGGCTCTGGGCATTTTTTTTTATTAATAAGACCATTTAGCAATTTGTGTCACAAATTCCATAGTATTATTTAGACATTTTTAGTTACACAGGATTACTCCATGAAAGGATTTAAAGATATTTTTAAGTTGAGACTCCACTTACTTTTAAACAATTTTTCTTTGTCACCCAAAGTTCCTCTGCAATGTTGGGGCATCCATCTTCAGCCTATAGACCTATAGTCTTTCAATCATTTTCCCTGTGTCCTGTAGAATGTCTGGCAGTCTCCTCTGCAAAGCAGGAACCTGAAGGACCATTTTGTCTTGTTTTGGCAAGTTCAGGGGTCATTTTCATATGGGTCCTGCATGTCCAGTTTATACAACATTTTATCAGCAGTCCAGGCAAGAGCAGTTTCTTGCTCAAATGGCTATTTTTGCCATAAAGAAAGCAAACTCCATATGGAATTTCTTTGATATCCATCATCCTCTTTGAAGTGATTCATTGCTGCCAGGAGCAGATATGTCTCACTCTCCAAAAAAGTCTAAGTTCTTAAAATCATTTTAGATGCCATATTCTGTAGGTCTTTGAAGTGTTTGAAGATTACCTACATATTGGAAATATATCTCTGCATATCTAGAAAACCTAATTAACATGACTATAAGTTTGACTATTATAGATGACTACTACTTTGTAATTTTAAATTATATATTACATTTTTAAATGAGTTGCATAAACATAATACCATAAACAAGAGTAGAAATATATATACAGTATAACAAAATTTACTTTAAATTTGTAATAAACTAAAATCTATAGCAATGTAAAATATTTTAGACAAGTTTTTACTCTTTAAAAGTAGATTCAATAATCTACCCTTTTATCCAATCATAAATATATGACCTTTCCATCTTTAAAAAGACATTGCATTTTTAATCAACCTCCTTTAAATAAAAATAAACATTTATAAAGACTATTTTGGGAATTTGGATGTAGTTTTTCATACTACTTCCTGCTGACTGGGGGTGCTAGCAATCTTATGGAGATCCTGAGAAAATTCAAGATAATGTCCAAGTCCTGGGAAGACTGGCTATAAGCTTTGTTGATAGGTACCATCCATTAAAGTTAGGAGGTCTTGTTTGATCAAATTTGATCCATCTTAACCTGGAATGAATCATAGCCTCTTGCTTCCTGTGGAAACCAAAGCAGAGCCTCCTTTCCAAAGCTACATAACCTTAGATCCAAGTTTTAAAGTCATACCCCCAGCAGAAAACTATTTATATTATAACTCTGTGAAATACTTAAAGAGACAGCATTATTCAAAAATCTGTGTAGTGTTAATTTGTATTTCCGTTTGAATAGAAAGCAATTTTAGATTGAATTCATTACCAAGCTCCTTACTGGAAAATACAACTCTCTAATTTGTCATGATATAAGATCAATGTTAATTTAAATCTATGTCTAGGCTACCCCAATGTCTTGCTTTGCTTTTTTTTAAACACATGTAGCTCCTATGGAGCAAAAATATAATTAATTTTCCAAGGTTCTCTTTTAAACTATTTAAATTTCACATAATTTGGGGGAGTTGGGTCATGAAAATATGATACCTACCTAATTATGTACCCTCCACCCTCATCATTTCCCCCCAGATATAACTAGCTTCACTCTTGGGACACCCCTCCAGTTTCTTTTGTGTTCTATACAATTTTTTCCTTGATATTTTGTGAAAGAATCCCTCTCTTCCAGCTGGGTGATTCGTCTTCATTCTTCAGGAAGTATTTGAACCTTAACATCTTCAGAATGACCACAGAAAACTTGAAATCTGAATCAGTACCCATGCCATAAACTTCAATGTGCTTTGTATTTCTCCATTTTAAAATTTATTTTATTAGCTTGCTTGAGTCTCTAGCTCTGTTTGTTTGTTTGTCTGCTTGGTTGCTTTCTAAAGAAAGAGAGAAATAAATAGTGCTGAGTTGGGTGGGTAGCAATGTGGAAAGGTCTAAGAGGAGTATTGAGAAAGGAAACTGTGATCAGAACATATTATATTTTTCAATACAAAAAGAAAAAATACTATTGTAGGCGTCACTATATCTGATTTCAGTTTATAGTTCATAGCCATAGTAATAAAAGAAGATGGTAACAGAATAACAAAAATAGTCACATTGATTAAGAGAATTGAGAACCCAGATGTAAATTCATGCTCCTACAACCACCAGATTTTTAGCAAACACACACACATTGGACAAAAGACAACATCTTCAACACATGGTGCTGATCAAACTGGCTAGCTATACGGAAATGAATAAAACTAGATCTTTATCTCTCACATGCACAAAACTCTATTCCAAATGGAACAATAACTTGAATCTAGGACCATACATCATGAATCTGATAGAGGAGAAAGAGTGAATACACTTCGACATATAAGCATAGGAAAAGTCTTTCTGAACAAGACCCTTATAACATAGGAAATAAGAACAATTGAAAAAGAGGAACTCATGAAACGAAAGCACTTTTGTACAATAAGGAAAATGGTCAATTGAGTGAAGAGGAAGTTTGCATAGTGGAGAAAATAATCACTATAAACAACACATCTGAGAGAAGGCTGGTAACAAGAATATACAAAAAAAAAAATAAATAAAAAAAAAGAAAACCAACAACCTATTTCAAATAATAGGACATGAAACTAAATGGAGGGTTCAAACAAGATGAAGTAGAAATGGTTAAGTGTTTCTGAAAGCATTCAGTACCTATAGGCACCAGGGAAAGACCAAAGCTATTTTGAAATTTTACTACATGTCATTCAAAGAAAGACTAACATTAAAAATAAGGTAATAACAAGTGTTAGAGTGGGTGTGGGAGGAGGGGAATGTTTATACACTGTTAGTGGGAGTGAAATCTGGTGCATCCACTATAGAAATCTGTCTAGAGGTTCCTCAAAAAAGCTAGAAATAGATCTACTCAAAAGTCTAGTTATACCATTCCTGAGTATAGTCCCAAAGGACTCTATATCCTACTACAGAAATATTTGTATCTTTACAGAGTGATTGTCTTTTTTCACCACCAAAATGTACTTGAGCCTGCATCAAACAGATACATCATTTCCCTGAAACTCACAGGAATACTGTATCACATTAATTGTGTACTCAAATGGGCAATGGGTTTTCCAAGCTGAGTTATTTATGTCCCATAAAATATAGGAAGGGCTTTAAGTTCAAACTGCCATTTGTATTATGTATTTAAAATCTATGATGACTCACATGTGTCCTTCAAGGTATAGAATCTTCTTAGCCAAATATGTGACACCCTTCACCTCTGGTTTAATCAAGAAAACAATGTTTCTTATACACATATTTTTAATGTTGCAGGTTTCACAGAAAAAGGTCCAATTCAGACAAGCCATTTATTTTGTGACCATATTTTTGTAGAAACAAAAGCAATTTTAAAGAGAACTATTAATAATTTGCCGCAAACAATCCAAGCATCAATTAGCATTGTGTGTTAGTGACCTATTGCAACCATGACCCATATCCAAGGATACTTTGGGGAGGGAGGAGAGGGGAAAAGGGCAGGGGTCTCCTGCACATTCATCCACACATGACAGCATCTGGCTTTGTGCTTAACAGACTTAGGCCTTGATTCAAGAGTCCACTCTGACTGTGAGGGTAGATAGGAGATGGCAAATGAAGATCCTAGTAATGCAAATCATACAAAGAAACAGAGAACCAAAGAAGAAACTAAATACTAGGCCAGGCAAGCACTTATATAGATAGAGAAGAGCTTATAGAGGAATATATGGGTAGAACATAAGTGACTACCAGATAGATTAGATGTGAAGGATGAACAATGGGGTATCTCAGGAGCCGTTGCCAGGAACCTAGTCTAAGCAGCTGAGCACATGAGGAGCCATAAACTGACAGAAGAGACACAGAGTGGAAAGTCATCATCCATAGCTAGCTCCCATAACTGCAGTTTAGAATCTCATTCTTCGTGCCCATATGAAGCTAGCAGTATTCTGAGCACAGTAGATATGTGTATGTGCCAAGAAAATAAGAAACAGTGTACGTACAAAGTAAAACAATGGTTCTGGCTTTATATTCTCCCTCCCTCCCTGTTCCCAAACTACATAATGGTAACTGTTCAGACTTGTTCTCCTGCCCCGTTACCATGTTTGTGTGCTGTTCTTTCTTTTGTATACATGGTCCTTTTTCCAGAACTGGGCCTACTTCTTCAGATTTTTTATTTACTACACAACACAATCTTAAAAACTCAGTAGTCCATTCCTGCTCCCCGCATCTCCTAGAGCAATATGAGGCCATCTTAATGGTTAAATGCATTGAGATTTAAACTTGTTGTGGATGACTCTTGCTCAGCAAAATCTGAGTCAAACATGCAGATGGCTGCGGCTGGAAGAGTTCTCAATTACAAAGGTCTTCATTTCTTAGGACATGGAAAGCAGGAGCGGACCATGTAGCAAGAGCTGGAACCCAAGTTTAACTTAGACAATATTTACCTACTGTGGTTGTTTTGGTATCTTGTATAAGTATCACTCCATTTTCAAATTTATTTTCAAGCAGAAAAGAATTTTCCGTAGATGGGAGGAAGTGGTTGTCCCTACTCTGTTGCACTCACTGTTAGTCATTTTCCCATGGTGGTTATACCAGTGATGTAGAGTTCATGCATCTACATTCATTGGGAAGGTTTTTGCCTGTTTCCAGGGAGAGTATTTCTTCCAGAACCAATCTTCACTGAGGTCACATTGCATGTTCTTGAACTTAATCATCTTGGAAAGCTGCTGAGTCTCACTTAAAGCTGGGAATTTTCAGACTCCAACGATACTTGCTCAGTTTGAAGATGTAGTAGCAAGTGCTTAGTTCATTTGGTGTTCTTGAAAATAAGATCTAGAGGCATCTTGTTTTTCCCCTTCAGGCATTTTAAAGGTCCCATTTGCATTAGCTGCATCAGTGGGACCCTTCAGATCGGCTTCTGAAAGGCTGGGTGACTTCCATGTCCTTGCTCCATCCCTTTGTTTTATGTCCAAGTTTCCATAAACCAAGTTCCCTCTATGGGGACCAGACAAACCCATGATCTTCTACATAATTTCACCCAGAGATGTATGTATTCAGCTGTCTGTTTCATGCCTGGCCAATGTCATTCCCAATGTAGGCAATTCTAGATTCATCATGCTCTTGGCTTCCATTGTCATGTTTGAGTTGCAGGGTTTGAGACTTCGTTGAGAATAAGTATCTTCATAAAAGTGTCTATCACTTTCTTCTGAACTTGTTTCCCACTGTTCTGTCATATTTTAAGATGTGCTTTTGTCGGTAACTTGACAAAGCATGCCACATTTGTTCTTCTAGACTTTTCAAAAACTCCTACTGCATCCGCAAGTGATGAGCTGTTCAGATTTTTAAAAGTCACCAAACTTGGTATTTCTTACATTATGGACATAGCCTAGACCACAGAAAACCTAGTTTACTAAACTTAGGAAAGTGAGCAACATTTCTACCCCCAAGAAAGGCCAACAGCAAAGAAAATGGAGAAATTAAGGATGAAATGAGATCATACAGGTTTGGACTCAGTGAGTTATTAAGAAGTAAAATAAAAATTTGACCAGAGCATATACAAAGGATGCAGGAAGAGTAATGGGGGAAATGAGGCGTGACTCTGACTGAAACATTGTATTCATATGTAAAATCACAAAGAATAAATATTCTTAAAGATTATGTGAGATACAGAGCATGTTTTGAATCATTTCAGGAATGTTTTCCAAGGTAGAAAATAGATTTGAGAAAGTCATGACATTAGTTTAAGATCATTGGATACAATGTGTTGATAGTCACTGGTGAATTTTAATAACCATTTCTCAAGAAAGTATAGTACTTTTCTGAAAAGAGACAATTGTTGATTTAAATAATGTTGCTAAGAATAATTCCCTAAATCCATTGCATTATTTATTCAATTGAGAATTTTCTGTAGCAGCTGTTATTTTTTGACAAGTGTGGGAGTCTTCATTCTGAACCTGTCTTTGTTTAGGTGCTTGAACAGCCTGAATCCCAACTATTCTCTTTCTGCTTCTCTGTGAAGATCATCTGTTGTTTCATTCATAACAATTTTTCCAATGTTCAGGGGCTGATTTCCAGTTTCTGGAGTCACTTCTCCCTGGTATATATCATGTCTCCTTTGATGAACACCTCTAAAGAAAACAATTCAATATCTGAGATACTGACATACATATTTGTTCTTCTGTATTGAAAATAGATTCTTCTCTCATACAATACATCTTGACCACAGTTTTCCATCCATCTACTTCTCCCAGCTCCTCTTTACCTCCTCTCTCCAACAGACTCACTCCTCCTCTGTTTCCTCTTCAGAAAAGAGCAGGCCTCCAAGAGACAACAATCAAACAAGGCAAAACAAGATACAATAAGACAAATCAAAAGCCCTCCTGTTCAGGCTGGACAAGGCAAACCAATAGGAGGAAAAGAGTTTCAAGAGCAGGCCAAAGAATCAGAGAAACATCTGCTCCCACTGTTAGTAGTCTCACAAAAACACCAAGCAAAAAGCCATATCATAGACCCAGAGCAACTGGTGCAGACCCATGCAAGTCTTGTGCTGGCTGTTTCAGTCTCTAGGAGCCCATATAAGCCCTGTTTGGTTGATTTGGTGAGACATGTTCTCCTGGTGTCTTCCAACTCACACACTCTTTCCTCCCCCTCTTCCACAAGGTTCCTCAAGCTCTGAGGAGAAAGGTTCAATGGAGACCTCCAATTTAGACCCTCTCTCTCTCTGCATAATGTCTGGCTGTGGGTCTCTGCACACACTCCTGTCTGCTGCAGGAGGAATCCTCACTGATGATTATTAGACACACAACCAAAGAATGCATAAAAAATATATGGTATATTTACACGGTGGAGTATTACTCAGTTGTTAGAAAGTAATATTCTGCTATACTCATGGTTTTTTCTTATAAACAGTGGTTTGGATTTTTTTTACTGTCTCCCACTCCATTTCTCTGTCATGTTCTCATTATAAAATAGCTCCAATATGTTTGTTAGAGAGACTTGTGGGACACACACATGAGTGTGTATGAATGTATTTGTAGCTTTCATTGAAATATTTAATTTTATCAATTCAAAAGAATCCATTGTCACCTCATGACATTTTATAATTTACTATTTGACTTGTTTGAAATAATATATATTATCACAAAAAGGGAGTAATTGACTATGCCATGAGAAAGCCCATGCACATTTTAAAATCCAGCAAGGAATGACATATATCAAATATACTTGTCTGGTTCCTGTATCCTGATTCAGAAGAATGTTAAATATATCATATCATTCAATTCAAGTAATTTTACTTTTGGGTCCATGACATTTTAAAAAGAACTGAATAAAGGCGGGGCATAGTTTCTGAAGGCAGAATATGATGCAGTTTGAAAGGCATTGAGTGAAATCTAGTTTTGTAATACAAAATCAGAAAAGAAGCAAAGAAAGAAAATCATATTCATTTCTCTATATGCCCTTCAAGTTTGTGATTATGACTATACTCAATACTTAATCCATCAAGCTGACTATTCAGCATAGAATTCTTGAAAGTAGATAAAGCATCTTAAATTACACAGTTCCAGTATGTTATATGCTAAGATGCCCTAGATGTTATTGTAAGCATGATAGAGGACTTGTAGTTATCTTTTCTTCTGACTAACCCGTTCTCACAGTTCAAGCACTCACTGAGTAAAGATTGCTAAGAATTATTTATAATGAATAGGCAAATTTCTATTATTGTAGATTAAAAAATAAAATATTTCACATTAGAAAATATGGTGAAGTTTTCTGTTTAGATTTATGTTACATTCCATTAGCCCAGCATCATTAAACAATGTATTAAACTTCCTATCATACATTTGCCATGAAATTGTGTTACAATTGTTCCATACAGAACACAGACATGTTCTTTAATGAGGAAAATCAGCAAAAGTTAGAGTCTTGCTTTCCATTGGCCGTTTTTCCCAGATAGAATATTATCCACCAATCATCACTTTGTGAGTTGGCATACTCCTTTAATAACCATAGAGAAGGAGATAATGAAGGGGGGGTTAATACCTTTTATAATACCATTAGGGTTATGTTTTAGTATAGCTTTAGAGATGCCCAAAACAAAAAATGTCTCAAGTAGAATACTGCAGATGTTTATCAGTGACACACGGGGTTATCTTTCAAAATGTTGATGCAGATAAGAGAACTCCCTCAAAAAAGTGATTGCCTCACAAGTATGAGAGCCTCAATTGGAAGCCCATGAAAAAAATTCTGGGTGTGGATGGTGATTTGTTCTTATACCCTAAGCACTGAGGAAGCTGAGATGGTCAGAATCCTGGCTATCCAAACAGCAGCAAAAGCAAATCAATATTAAGAGGTACCTTGGGTTGTCTTTTGTTCTCCATATGCACAAACATGAACATACCACACATATGCACACAGACACAGACAGACACATACATGGGGACACACACACACACACACACATACACACACATTTGTGAATTTTAGTAAATGGACAAAAGAGAATGTTCTTTCATGAAAGCAACATTATAAATAAAAATATCCACATTATGCCCTGAAATGCTAATCTTAGAGGTTCCTTATAAGCTTAATCTAGAAACTTATGTTTTTTTATGATTGAACAGCTACTACAAACATGGTACAAGTTGCTTCATCGTTTCCATATTAATCCAAAATTTAGTTATATGGAAGTCTGTTGTTCTAGGAGATAGTGGAAATTTTATGTTCTAGTTCTCTCCATTTATTTTTCTTTAACATAGACTTCTTTGAAGACAACACCAGCAATCTGATGACCATATTCTCTATTTAAAGCAAAAAAATTCAAATATGTATGTATACACACACACACACACACACACACACACACACACACGTATGCAAATGCATTCCAAAATCTGCCAACCATATGACATTCCTCACTTTACCGCTGTGAGAATCCTGTTGATTACATAATATCTTTTGGATTGTGTGACTTTGTGTTTTGAAGTGCTAGAGATCAAAAATGGTTTTGGGCGTGGCAAACTAGTGTTATGCACTGAGCTACATCTGCTACACTTAACATGACTTGCATTTTAAGTAATATATTTATTGTTGGGGCTCCAAAGTACTATCCTATAGCTTAACTTACATAAAGCAGCTCAGAATAAGATTAAAACAAAAATATTTACAGCTTACCTTTGCAGATTTTAAAAGGCTTGAATTTGAAATAACAAATCACCACTACACAAGAGGAAGAGAAGTACAACAGTTGGAAATGAACACCTCAAGACTTTACACTCCATACATGTGGAAAAATTATAATATGAAAAAGTTGCAAAACAGAGATTTGTTGAAGTATATATTAATTTATTTTTTAACTATTCATAAGCTTTATAAGGTGTAATATATTTTAGATGAATTTAAGATGATAAAAGATGTATTTTAAGAAGCAATATATTTTAGTATAGTGAATACTAGTTTTAGCATATATAATCTTAAAATGAGGTAAGACTTAAAATCATCTATCCTGACTAGTGAGTTCATGATGATACTTGTCCTTATATCCCTGGCAATATTATTTCTACTTAACCACAGTTCCACCTCACATAGCATCATAGAATTGCTATAGATATCATCGAGAGAGAGAGAGAGAGAGAGAGAGAGAGAGAGAGAGAGAGAGAGAGAGAGAGAGAGAGAGAGAGAGAGAGAGAGAGAGAGAGAGAGAGAGAGAGAGAGAGAGAGAGAGAGAGAGAGAAAGAGTCTGGATCTGAGTATATTCATTTCCTTTTGCATTATTTTGACCAAATACACAAATACCAGTTGGCCTCCTTTTATCAAAGAGGCCTGGTGGCCTACATTTAGACCTGCTCACCATGTATTATTATAAATCCATAAACACTTTAATCCATTTATTATGTGAGTGCCTTCATGATCTGATGCTTTCTATAGCAGCCTCACAGACACATCTAGCAGGTTGCCTAACTATATTTCTAGGCCCTAGGTATTTCGTTCTTTCTTTATATGAATAATGACATTTAGTTGGGAATAGCAGACAATTCCAATGATGAAACATATGCCCTGGAAAATTGGATGTATTCTAACTGGTTGAGGCAAGGAGAAGTTCAGTTTGTTGTTGCTGTTGTTGTTTAATATGGGTTGTTTGTTTGTTTGTTTGTTTTAAAGTCTAACTGTGCAGCCCTGGCTGGCCTAGAACGTGCTATGCAAACTTCAAACCCGCAGAGATTATTTGCTTTTGTCTCCTTAATGTTGGGATTTCATGCATGTGTCACTATTACTGATTTTTTAAAGAAAAGACAATAATGATGAGGGCTACATGAATATTTTAAACAATAATCTATGACTACAGCAGTTAATAAAAGAGTTAGCATCATTCTGAGGTTGAACAGGCATTTGCTGTGCAGATATCTTATGTCCCTTTTTATAATGAGCAAACACATGACCTATTGTCCCAAATCAAGAAAAAATTAAAAGATATTTTAGAACATTATTAGATGAACAGAATCAGAATTTGTTACAGCCAGAGTTCCTACTGAAAAAAAAAAAAAGCTCAACAGAGGCTTCCAATATGAAATAAAAAACAAATACACAGGAATTCTTGTTACATTAAAACATCAAGCCGGGCAGTGGTGGCACACACCTTTAATCCAGCACTCAGGAGGCAGAGCCAGGTGGATCTCTGTGAGTTCGAGGCCAGCCTGGGCTACCAAGTGAGTTCCAGGAAAGGCACAAAGCTACACAGAGAAACCTTGTCTCAAAAAAAAAGTTAAAACATTAAGCACTGACAATGAACAACACAGAGGTGATTAAGTTATTTCATTTGTGAATATTTCTCTTTTTCTGATTCGAGATCTAGTGTATATATAAGTAGCTATGGCTTTGTATGGCTAGGCAGACAGTGTAACCAAATGTGTAGTCTGCTAACCAGAGCACAAGGGAAGGAGAAATAATTAAGTTATGTGAACAAAGTTTCATATGGAATTAAAAGTAAGTTGGTTTTATTCTTTATAAGATAGTTATAAATTAAGATGATAACTGAATTAGCCATAAGAAAAAAACTGTTACCAACAAAACTGAATATATAGAAGTTTGTGGTAAGTAATCTAAAGAGGAAAGAAATATTTAGAAAGGTGTTTCTTAATTATTTCTACATAACCAGTAAATAAAAATATAATTAAAATCACTAGCAACAATAAAAAATCGTATGAAAATAACCAATATTTAAGAGTGAATAGTGACCAACATGAAGATATATAAACAATTTACAAATAATACCTATTGAAGAAAATATTGAGAACATGTACAAGTGAGAATAGAAAATAATGTACATAGTAAAGCTCATAGTACTTTTCAGAGTT
Source organism: Peromyscus melanophrys (assembly GCA_902168415.1). NCBI lineage: Eukaryota > Metazoa > Chordata > Mammalia > Rodentia > Cricetidae > Peromyscus > Peromyscus melanophrys. Next base: position 37,378 of record CABHPR010143149.1, read on the forward strand.
TTGTTGTTATTTATCAAATTTACTCCTCAGTTTTTGCATTTTTGAAGGAAAAACATAAACCAAGGTAGATAGTTTAAGGAGAAGTTTGTTTAGCAAAGCAATGCTCTGAGGAGAAAAATACAATGGTGTGACTGGACTAACTTGAAGGAGGATACCTGAGTAATGAAGTGTATGCTGTTTGCTTTCATGTTATATGAATATCAAGAGAAGATGAAGCATATTTATTACATTTCAGGCTTCCTAAAGCATGAAGACCATCTAACTTTTATTAGACTTTGACTAATATGTTGCTTATTTCATAGCATGTTCTGAATAAACAAAAATGTTCTTTTTTTTCATTATCTATAATGAAGGTAGCTGGCATGGTCTTAGATGGTGTCTGGAAAACTTTCCATTGATAGTAAGACACTATATTGAAGATAGAGAACACAGGACTTGAGATATCATTCTAGAACCCTAGTATGTTTCTTCTCTCTTAAGGATCAGACTGTTGACTGAGAATTAGGAAGTGACCCTCACCTACCATAAAAGATATCATTTTAAATTCTCACTAAACCAGGAGGAATTGAACAAAGAACCCTTATAAAATTATTTTCTATCTATTATTTTTAAAAGCTGAAAATTTGTATAAAGAAAAAGTTGAAGCCAGGCAGTGGTGGTACACACCTTTAATCCAGCACTCAGGAGGCAGAGCCAGGCACATCTCTGTGATTCCAAGGCCAGCGTGGTCTACAGAGCGAGATCTAGGACAGGCACCAAAACTACACAGAGAAACCCTGTCTTGAAAAACAAAACAAAAAAAAAGTTGCCCACCTGGGTGGTACTTAATTTTCAACAACAACAACATCAGATAAAGAAAGTAGAAGGAGGGACAATGGGAGATCAAATTCATCCACACTTATGAAGTGAGTTGGAAGACAACATGAGCTGCTTCAGACCTTACCTCAATCAAAAACAAAAGGATTGCTCAAAATACAAATGTACATATAGGTGTTCTGTTATCTGCTTGTATTAAAAAAAAATGAATGTACTAAGTCCATTGGCACCATCTTAAACTAGAATCTTAATCTTAAAACATAAAAGGTAGTGATAGAATGGGAAGGCTTAAACTAAGAAAAGGGGGTATTGGCAGTCCAAAGCTCAGTAAAAATGAGCCTCTGCCCACCAAGTCACAAACTAAATGAAGCTGCCTTGACTGGTGTAAAAGAAGGGAAGGATGTAAAGAAAGATATATATTTTTCTCTGCAGTTCTTTGTAGACTGTAAGAACATTCTCTAAGTACATAATGAACTTCAGGAAGAGCAAGAAATACCTGAGAAAAATAAATAGACTAGCCCAAGAAATGAGCCTGTTTCTCCAAGAAAAAAAGATTTGTTTCAATGATAAATTTTTAGGCATGGCAGACACACCAATAGCGAGATTATCCTCCATCACCAAAGGAGGCAGAAGACACTCAAGAGGAAGGCATTGTATCTCACCAAGCCATAGCCATGTAATGCTCCAAGTTCTACCTGCCAGAGCACTTCCAATTTGTTGAATCTGGTGTAGATGTCACTCAAAGGACCTGATGGGAAAAGGTTTGGGACTTTGGTACTAAGAAGTGTGAGAATGAGGAAACAAATTCTATGTTATTGAGATCATACACTATATGGATTGAATGCATGTCCCTCTCAAATTCATATGTTGAAATCCTAATCCCCAAAGGGATGGATTTGGTAGTAGAGTTTTGAGGAGGGAAGTAGTTAGACATGAGAATGACAACTACATGATTGAATTAGTATCTCTGTGAGAAGAGATTGATTATTTAAATTTACTTTTAGAAATCTGTATCCACCATGCACATTATTATTAATGATATATCAATATAATTGTATTCTAAAACATACTATACTAGTCTAAAATAAGAAGTTTGGAAAGATAATGTGAATATGTACATTTTATTGAAAGAACAGAAGCCATAAAGCTATGCATATGATATCAACATTATTCTTTTATTTTTTTGAAATTATAATATGATAACTTCACTTCCCACTTCACTTTTCTCCCTTCAAACTCTCCCATATGCCCTTCTGTGTTGTCTTTACAATTCATAGCCTTTTTAAAATTAATTGTTGATACACACACACACAAAATAAATAAAAAATAAAAAAATAAAAATAAAAATAAAACCTTAGTCTCTACAATGTTACTTGGATGTATATTTTCATGGCTAACAATTTGATATTGACCAACTGGTATGCTCTTCCCTGGAGAAGACTATTTCTCCCACTCTCAACATTCCTTAGTTGCCTGTAGTTCTGTGTTAAGGCCTCTGGGATAACGCTCACCTCATCCCTGCTCATACAATCTCTACCCATTTTACCATGTGTATTGTTGTTGTTCTTAGTTGTTCAGACAGCCATGGTGACACTTTATAGGATAGCATCTGACGTTAGTTACTAGGAGACACAATCTCATCACAGCAAACACCTAATCCTCTGGCTATTGCCATCATTCTGTCCTCTCTTCAGCAATGATCCTTGAGCCTTGGGAGCAGAAGTCGTGTTGTAGTAGTTTCCTAGGAACTGGGCTCCACATCTCTACGTTTTGACTGATTTTAGTTTTCTGTAATGGCCTCCAACTGTTGCAAAGACAAGTTTTGTGACATCAACTTCGAATATGGGCTTATGTTACCACAGAAAGGTTTTTATTTTGCTTTTCAAAACTTTAATCATGTTCTTTAATGTTCATTCTTCTGTGTTCATTTGAACAATTACTTATAAAACAAAGAATCATTCATTAATACTCATTCTCTGACAATTACTCCAGTTGTCTCCCTCATCCCCCGTGGTATGATAGATGAATGTGATAACTGTATCTGCCTTTACCAAACACCCTGCTTCAATGATTCTGCCAAAATTGCACGTACACTGACATTACATCTTAGTTATTTCTCCTCTCCCTGCTTTCCAGTCCCAGTTTTCCCAGTTTCCCATGCTCTCTGTAAAGTTGTGACCAGTGGCTCTCCACCACTGAAACCATCTCACTGAAATGGCCCCTGTGATTACTACAATGGTCTTGAATAATATTCTTCACTGTACTTTACTTGAAACAACTTTCAGTGAATAATTCAATAACATTTATGAAACATTACCCAAATATTAGTTGACATTTTTGTTACCTAAAATTTGTCTCTAAACCTGGCTATATTAACTGAGCCTACACTTTTCTAAGAGATCCAATACAGTACTAAGATATTTTTCAGACTCGCTAAGCATCTTAAGTACATACAGGCATTTATTGCTATAAGAATCTTCTGATTAACTGTTGATATTATTTTTATTTCTCTCCTGTGGCAAATTTTCTCTCTTCTCTCCTAAAGAATCTAAATGTCATTTTCTTCATACATTTTTATCAATCCTGAAAGTCAGACTCCCAAAGCTAAGTAGTTACTGGAGAATGAGATGTGGATATAAATAGTTTTGTCTGAGATCATATATATGTTATTTCAATAGAAAAACATACGCAGTGAATATCTTAGCATTAAAATGTATAATATACCCACAATATACAAGGCAATGCAAACAGTATACAGACACATGTTATCCAAACACAGAATATCATTCTAGTTTCACATCAGTCAGTGAGCCTAATGCCAATTTCAATTTTGATTGTAAAGGCTTTACATTTCTGTGAACATGTACCCTTTCTAAGATACCCTAACAGCAACCACCAATCTGTGCGATATAGCTTCTTCAAAGGACATGTATCCCTTAGAAGATTTAAATTGAAAAGAATATTTCTCAGCACCCATCTAACTTATTCACTTGTTTTATTATTCAGACAAATTTAGCTTTACACTCTCCACTTCCATCTAGGTCTCCATTTCTTTCTGCACCATTAAAAACTGAGTATTATGATCTCTTTAGCATTCCACCTTTTATCCCAGTCTTTTCTTCTAAATCAGAGGTGCAGTGATATCTTAGGGCTTTTTTGATGTTCATTTATTGCTTCATTTTAGATTCCAAGAGAAGGAGAAAGATGGGAGAGGGGGCAAGAAACTAAATACTATTACCACTAACCACTGTATGAAATGTGTATTATAGGAGTCAATTTTCATTTTAAATAATTTTCTAAATTCTATGTATTGGAAATGAAGCAGAAACATAATAATGAGAAACAATGATACATTCTAATGCATTCAAATATTAATTTGAATTAATATTCAGTTACCTAATATCTGGTATTTTTAATTTAAAAAACAGAGATTAATGAAAAGCAAACAGCCATTAAGTAGAATTGCTGATGACATAAGTAAATAAATAACCTGACTCTCTGCTCAGAAATCATTTATTGGCCATTCTCCGGGAACTCCTACCCAAATCTGCCCTAGGTACTGGCCAGCAGGAAAAACTCCTGCGGGCAGGCCCCCCCACCATCTGACTCCTCATTGGACCTTGCAATCTACAAGTTCTATGCCCTACCCCAATACCCATCTGTCTGCAACCTCAGTGACTTCCTGAGACATGGAATCCACCAGTTCTCAATGGACAAAGAGTGGCTTCCTGAGACACAGAATCTGCCAGCTCTCATTGGACCAAAGGAGGCTTCTTGAGACACAGAATCCGTCAGCTCTGACTGGACCAAGAGCCTGATAAGATCAAGAGTGGCTCCTTGAGCCACAGAATCAGCTAGCTTGGTTTGGACCAAGAGCAGCTCCATGAGATACAGTATCTGCCAGCTCCAATTAGACCAAGAGCTAAGATTGGACCCAGAGGGCCCCCCTCAGACATAGACACAGCAAGCACAGATTGGACCAATAGCAGCTCACTCAGACACAGGCACCTCTTGCACCTATTGGAGGAAGAGATGGGTAGATGCCAGTGCAAAAATACATACAACAATATAAAGAGCAATATGGTATCACCAGAACCTAGCACTTCTACAACAGCAAGACTGGAACATCACAATGTAGAAGAAGCAGAAGAAAGTGACCTTTAAAACAACTTCATGAAGATGCTAAAGGCCTTTAAAGAGGAAATGAAAAATTCCCTTGAAGAAATTGAAGAAAAGACATGCAAAAAAATTGGAAGAAATCAATAAAGAAATTGATGAAAAGACAAACAAAAAATTCGAAGAAATCAATAATTGCCTTACAGAAAGCCAATAAAACCATGAAAAAGCAAGTAAATATGTGAAGGAAACAGTTCAAGACCTGAAAAGGGAAATAGAAACAATGAAGAAGACACAAACAGAGGGAATGCTGGGAATAGAAAATCTGCTTAAGCAAACAGGAAACACAGATGCAAGCATAACCAACAGAACATAAGAGATGGAAGAGAGAATCTCTGGTGTACAGGATAAAATAGAGGAAATAGATTCGTCAGTCAAAGAAAACACCAAAGCCAAAAAAATGATAACACAAAATGTCCAGGAAATTTGGGACACCATGAAAAAGCCAAACCTAAGAATAATAGGGATAGAAGAAGGAGAAGAATACCAACTCAAAGACACAGAAAATATATTCAACAAAATCATAGAAGAAAACTTTTCCAATTTAAAGAAGGAAAAACCTATGAAGATAAAAGAAGCTTATAGAACACCAAATAGACTAGACACCCCAAAAAAGTCCCTTCACCACATAATAAATAAACCACTAAGAATACAGAATACAGAAAGAATATTAAGAGAAACAAAGGAAAAAGGCCAAGTGATGTATAAAGGCAGACCCATCATAATAACACCTGACTTCTCAATGGAGACTTTGGAAACCAGAAGGTCCTGGACAGATGTAATGCCCACACTAAGAGAACATGGATGCCAGCCTAGACTAATATTCCCAGCAAAACTTTCAATCACCATAGATGGAGTAAGCAAGACATTCTAAAACAAAACTAGACTTAAATAGTACCTATCCACAAATCAAGCCCTACAGAAAGAGCTAGAAGGAAAATACCAACCTAAGGTAGTCACTCATGAAAACACAGGCAATAGATAACCACAAGGCAGTAAATCCCCAAGCAGGGAAATACACACGCAGTACCACCAAAAGACAACAGGAATTAACAATCGCTGGTCATTAATATACCTTAATATCAATGGACTTAATTCACCCATAAAAAGACACAGGCTAGCAGAATGGATATGAAATCAGGACCTATCCTTCTGCTAATACAAGAAACACATCTCAACTTCAAAGACAGATACTACCTCAGAATAGAAGGTTGGGAAAAGACTTTTCAATCAAATGGACTTAAGCAAGCTGGTGAAGCTATCCTAATAGCTAACAAAATAGACTTCAAACTAAAATCAATCAAAAGAGATCGAGAAGGACATTATATATTCATCACAGGAAAGATCCACCAAGATGAACTTTCAATTCTGAACATTTATGCCCCCAATAAAAGGGTACCCACATATATAAAAGAAAGATTACTAAAACTTAAATCACACATCCAACCCCACAAATTAATAGTGGGAGACTTCAACACCCCACTCTCACCACTGGACAGATCTGCCAGCTCGAAACTAAACAGAGAAACAAGGAACCTAACAGATGTTATGACTCAAATGAACTTAATCGATATCTACAGAACATTCCACCCTAACAAAAAAGAATATATCTTCTTCTCAGCACCTCATGGAACCTTCTCTAAATTTGACCACATACTCGGTCACAAAGCAAATCTCAACAGATACAAAAAAAATGGAATAATATCTTGTATTCTATCGGACCACCATGGCTTAAAGTTAGATTTCAACAACAACAAAAATGACAGAAAGCCTACATCTCATGGAAACTGAGTAATGCCCAACTGAATCACCAATGGGTCAAGGAAGAAATGAAGAAAGAAATTAAAGACTTCCTAGAATTCAATGAAAATAAATGTACTAAGTACACAAACTTATGGGACACTATGAAAGCAGTGCTAAGAAGAAAATTCATAGCACTAAATGCCCACGTAAAGAGGTTGGAGAAATCCCACACTAGTGACTTAACAGCACACCTAAAAGCTCTAGAACAAAAAGAAGCAAGCTCACCCAGGAGGAATACATGCCAGAAAATAATCAAATTGAGAGCTGAAATCTTAAAATAGAAACAAAGAGAATAATACAAAGAATCAATGAAACAAAGAGTTGGTTCTTTGAGAAAATCAATAGGATAGACAAGCCCTTTTTCAAACTAACCAAAAGACAGAGAGAGAGCATCCAAATTAACAAAAACAGAAATGAAAAGTGAGACATAACAACAGACAATGAGCAAATCTGGAGGCATCACCATCCCTGACAACAAGCTCTACTATAGAGCTATAGTAATAACAACAGCTTGGTATTGGCATAAAAACCAACACGTGGACTAATGGAATCGAATTGAAGACCCTGACATTAACCCCCACACCTATCAACACCTAATTTTTAACAAAGAAGCTAAAACTGTACAATGGAAAAAAGCATCTTCAACAAATGGTGCTGGCATAACTGGCCATCAACTTGTTGAAGAATGCAAATAGATCCATATCTATCGCCATGCACAAAACTCACATCCAAGTGGATCAAAGACCTCAATATAAAACCAGTTACACTGAATCTGATAGAAGAGAAGGTAGGAAGTAGTCTTGAATGCATTGGCACCAGAGACCACTTCCTAAATATAACACCAGTAGCACAGACACCGAGCACAACAATTAATAAATGGGACCTCTTGAAACTGAGAAGCTTCTGTAAGGCAGAGGACACAGTAAATAAGACTAAATGACAGCCTACAGAATGGGAAAAGATTTTCACCAACCCCATATCTAACAGAGGGCTGATCTCCATAATATATAAAAAACTCAAGAAACTAGTCTTAAAAATAACGAACAATCCAATTAAAAAATGGGCTATACCCCACTCCTCACCCTCGGCCAACCCCCAACACCCAGTCTGCTCATGTAGATCTCATCCACTTCTCCTTCACTGGGTCATCCACATTTCCCTCCTAGGGTCTTTCCCTGTTAGCCTCTCTGGAGCTGTGGGTTGCAGTCAGCCACCCCTTCCCTCACATCTAGTCTCTACTTATGAGTGAGTACATATTATGTTTGTCCTTCTGAATCTGGGTTACCTCACTCAGGATGATATATTCTAGTTCCATCCATTTGCCTGCAAATTTTATGATATCATTGTTTTTTACTGCTAAGTAGTATTCCATTGTGTATATGTGCCACATTTTCTTTATCCATTCTTCAGTTGAAGGGCATCTAGGTTGTTTCCAGGTTCTTGCTATTATGAATAATGCTGATATGAACATAGTTGAACATGTGACCTTGTGGTAAGATTGAGCATTCCTTGGGTATATGCCCAAGAGTGGTATAGCTGGGTCTTGAGGAAGACTTATTCCAAATTTTCTGAGAAACTGCCATACTGATGTCCAGAGTAGCTGTATAAGTTTTCATTCCCCCCAACAGTGAAGGAGTGTTCCCCTTGCTCCACATCCTCTTCAACATAAGCTGTCTTCAGTGTTTTTTTACCTTAGTGGAAGGGTAAAGCTAGAATAGAGACAGAGTGGCAGGGCAGGGAGGGAGATACCATGATAGATGAGGACATCATGGGAATAGGAAGAGGCAGGGTGCTGGCCAGGCTCTCAGGAATCCATAAGGATGACACCACCTTGGACTGCTGGCCATGGTCCAGAGGGTGCCTGGACTGGCCTCTGGTGACTGGTCTAGCAAATAACCTAGCTTTCATCATAGAGCCTTTGTCCAGTGACTGATGTAGGCAGATGCAGAGATCCACGGCCAGGCACCAGGCTGAGCTCCGGGAATCCAATTGAGGAGAGAGAGAAGGGATTCTGCAGGCAGGGGATGTCGAGATTATGATTTGAAGATGTGCAGAGATGACTGGCCACACTACTGGAAGCCCATGAACTGTAGACTAGTGGCTGTGGAGCCCCCATGGGACTGGACTAGGCCCTCTGGATACAGAAGACAGTTGTTTGGCTCGAAATGTTTGGGGAACACCCAGGCAGGGGGATCAGGATCCGTCCCTGGTGCATGGACAGGCTTTTGGGAATCCGGTGCCTGTGGTATGATACCTTGTGCAGCCTTGGTACAGTGGGAAGGGGCTTGAACCTACCTAGGCTCAGTGTGCTTGGCTCTGCTGACTTCCCATGGGAGACCTTGATTTGGGGAATGAAGGGATGTGGGGTGGCTTGGGAGAGAGGGCTGGGGGGTGGGAAGAGGGAGGAGGTGGGATCTGTGGATGGTATGTAGAGTGAGTAGAAAATTTCTTAATAAAGAAAAATGAACTTGTTATATAGTTAAACAGAGAATTCTCAAGGGAAGAATTTCAAATGGCTGAAAGACATTTAAGGAATTGCTCAACATCCTTCGTCATTAGGGAGAGGCAAATCAAAATGACTCTGAGATACCATCTTACACCTGTCAGAATGGCTAAGATCAAAAGCACTGCAGACAGCTTATGTTGGAGAGGAGGTGGAGCAAGGGGAACACTCCTTCACTGTTGGGGGGAATGCAAACTTGTACAGCCACTTTGGAAATCAGTGTGATGGTTTCTCAGAAAATTGGGAATCAATCTTCCTCAAGACCCAGCTATACCACTCTTGGGCATATACCCAAGGAATTCTCAATCACACCACAGGGACACATTCTCAACTATGTTCATAGCAGCATTATTCATAATAGCCAGAAACTAGAAACCACTTAGATGCCCCTCAACTGAAGAATGGATTAAGAAAATGTGGTACATATACACAATGGAGTACTACTAAGCAGAGGAAAAACAATGATATCATGAAATTTGCAGGCAAATGGATGGAACTAGAATATATCATCCTGAGTGAGGTAACCCAGACTTAGAAGGACAAACATGGTATGTACATACTCATAAGTGAATACTAGAAGTAAATCAAAGGATAACCAGACAACAACCTACAACTCCAGAGAAGCTAGCTAATAAGGAAGACACAAAGAGGGACACATGGATCACCTTAGGAAGGGGAAATAGATGAGATCTCCATGACTGAACTTGGGGTGAGGGGTGGGCAATGGAGGGTAGGGGATGGGAGATGAGAACATAAGAGAATGGGATGGTCAAGCTGGAACAGGAATGGAGTGGGGAAGCAATGAGAGAGATACTATGATGTAGGGAGATATCATAGGGATAGAGAGAAACCCAGTGCTAGGGAAGTTGCCAGGAATCCCCAAGGATGACCCCAGCTTGGACTATTAGAAATAGTGGAGAGGGTGTCTGAACTGAACTGGCTTACCCCAGTGATCAGATCGGTGAATACCCTGTCATCACAGAACTTTTTTCCAATGACTGATGGAGGCAGATGCAGAGATCCACAGCCAAACACCAAGCAGAGCTCCAGGAGGCCAGCTGGAGAGAGAGGGGAGGGATTCTATGAGCAAATGCATCAGGATCATGATAGGGAAACCTGCAGGGATGACCAAACCAAACTAGAGGGAACTCATGAAAGTTGGATCAATGGCTGTGGAGCCTACAGGGGACTGGACTAGGCCCTTTGCATAGCAAGACAGTTGTATATCTTGATCTGCTTGGGAGGCCCCCTGACAGTAGAATCAGAATCCATCCCTAGTGCATTAGGGGGCTTTTTGGAACCCACAACCTATGATGGGACACCTCATGCAGCCTTGAGGCAGGGGGAAGGGCTTGGACTTACCTCAACTGGATTTGCCTCCCCATGGGTGGCCTTGCCATCTTGTGGGGGGAGTAGGGGAGGGGGAGGGGGCTGGGGAGAGGAGGGAAGAGGAAGATCTTTGATTGGTTTGTAAAATGAATGAAAGCATTTTTTAATAAAAAAAGTAATCATTTATTGCTTGTTGTTTCAGGTTTAGTCTGGAAGTGTCTAAAGAATGATCTTATGGTACATAATAAGCAAAAATGCTATTGTTAGCTGTTTATGGAAGTATTAATTTAGGTAATACTAATTGTTAGCACTAAGAGAAATTTATTCTCTACTTGCTTAATGTTTATTGGGCACAGATGAATCCGTTCATGTAAAGATTCAGGATCTCCAGTTGATTCTATTGTGTGATTCTGCCAAACATTAGAACCTCTCAAACATTTACATTTGGAATTAGAAGAAAAAATAGATCCCTGAGGTTATATTAACATTCTCAGGAGATATTGGACAAGGCCTACATTGTTTCAATAAAAATATCATTCACTAAAATTCAGTCATGTTGTTATATGTGATTTCAAAGGGGAATAAGAAATATATAATGGTTTGGTGACATAGAGGAAAATAGGTGTCTACCTCTACTAAATGGTGACTAGCTGTATATTATGAGTGTTATGAGAATGAAAACTTACGCATTAAAGAATGTACTGACAACCATAGTACTTTAAATGTTTAAGGTTAATATCAGTGTCACTCACTATTACAACATTGAGTATGATGTTCTTCTCTGTGTACATAAATATAATACAATCATACTTAAACAGTGTAGTGAGTAGCCATTCCAGCTTTGATCTGGAAGTTCCAACCCCCATTGATGCTCCGGTAATTGTCACGCCTACAAGGCAGGGCCAAGAGAGGACCCTGAAGACCTGAGATCTGGATGCTCCAGCTCTCTTGGTTCCTGGACCCTGGACACTGGAGGTAGGCCAAACAGAGTTCTCCAAAGAACACCGCCAGACTGCGCTACACCTTTCCCAGACACTGTAACCTACCTATCCCTTCATTTGTAAGTTATGCCACTAAACAAACCTCCCTTTTAACTACGTGGAGTGGCCTTAATAATTTCACCAATAAAACAGTATAGATAAAACAAAACTTACTCATCTTTAAATTAAATTTTAGTAAACTACCAGGATAGGGGTAGTTTTGTCATGTACTATTTTCACTGAGCTCTTTTAAGAAAAAAAAAAAAAAGGCATACGAGGTAATATTTTCCATTACAATGATAACTATAATAAACCACGAAAGAATAATTATTCTATTACTACCCAAGTGAAAGTTTGTTCTTGTAGTGCTTCTGGAAACCTAAATAAAGTTTGTTCTGTTAACTATGGATTATCTTCCTTAGTTTAATAGGGAATGGTTAAATGGAATTCCTCTGCTAAGGAAAGATTGATCGAGTCAAGTTTTCTTAAGTTCAAAATTAGTAATTAATGAAGTGTTTTTCATGCGTGCTCCTGATTCTTGCTTAAATTTCATGTGGAAACCAACACTAAACTCAATTAAGTCAGCTTTGCAGCCATTTGTTTACAATGTGTAGCAGCTCTCTCAGTTAGGCTCATGCTATTTATTCATTGATGACAGTCATTAGCAAGACAACTGAAAACTATCAGTGCACTAGGGTTCATGAGCCTTTATTCCATGCTTATTCTATTCTAAGATTAGTCATGTATCATTAGCATTACTATGATGCACTATTAGCATTTTTGCCCACATTTTGTAATAAAGGCATTTAGACTCAGGGATGGCTTGAAGAAGTTCCCAAGAGTCTTGTTTTGAGGACAGCAGAATGGCATCCAGCCATCATCATCATGTACTGCATCTACTACAATGCAGCTAGACCTGAACTGCTAGGTGTGAGCCCTTCTCAGTGTTCAGTGTTCACTAGACTATGCTTTTCAGTCGTAGTTTACTTCGTCTAATTTTAAATTTGTGCTTCGTATTAAAAGTTCAGAAATTGTGTGCCATTACATATGTACTCTCACTTCCAGTTTCTAATAATACCGTGGTTTCCTAGCAGGAAAACATTGCGTTTTCATTCCCCTGTTAAGTAGAGTGATGTTTGCTGGCTTTTCAAAGTGTGTACACAGTGCCATCTTCTGTCGGTATGCTCACAGCACTTGAAAATAAAGACTTGACAGACCAAGTTAACTCAGAACCTTGATGGGAAGAAAGGAATCTGGAGAGTTTTATCGTCTTGGAACAAAATGCACAACAGCTCTGAACACTTGTAAAAGACTAATTGTTGAAAGGCCTCACCGGGCAGGGCCACGTGGAAAACATGGTGGTATGATTAATTATCTGAGTAGCCTTTCAAACAACACAATGAACAGGGAAGAGACATGACAGAAGCAGGTGGCCAGAGGTTAGAATGATTCTGGGTCAACATAATCCAAGGTGTGAAATAAGCTGTTCTGTCGTCAGCTCTGCCGTTTGTTCATGCGTGGACTCCAGTCCTCACCCGTGAAAATCCCACTGGGTCTTAACAAGGAGTGCTTTGTTGGAGAAACAAAAACAATAGGAAGAGAGAAAAGAAATAAGACAGTAAGCTCTGAAATCTCAAGGGTAGAAATCTTTTTCTCTGCATGTGAAGCATGGTTATTAAATTGAGGAGTGTACAATGACATAGATAAAATCTTATAGAGTGAAACCATCAGCCAAAAATTCATATGCTCTCTTTCTCAGTCTCTGTCTCTGTCTCTCTCTGTCTCTCTCTCTGTCTCTCTGTCTGTCTCTGTCTCTGTCTCTGTCTCTCTGTCTCTCTTTGTCTCTCTCTGTCTCTGTCTCTGTGTGTGTGTGTGTGTGTCTCAGTCTCCATACATAGATTTATATATGAGATCTATAGACAAATAGATAGATAATAGATAGATATAGAGATACATATCCAGCTCACAAAATAAATAAGAATTTAAAATTCAAAGTTAAATGATTACTAAGGCCTATGCAAACTCATTTAAATATTTATACATCATGACATTCATCTTTCATAGAGCTAGACTTTCTTTCTAGTTGCATTCCCTTTTAAAATCTATCCTGATATAATTCATGTTGAGTGCCTAAAACTCTACTGTTTTTCTAAGGAACTTGGTGATATGTTAGAACCCTCAAAGGGAAAAGGCAGGGAATAGAAGTTCTTTTAGTTAAGAATCCGTGAACAGAGACAAAGCAATAGTATTCAGGAAAGAAAGCTACCACCAACGTCTTAAAAAATATGTGATTTTACAGACAAATAACATATTATCTTACTTGTATGTAGGCTATAAAAGTGGATATCCAAATGTTGACCACACAATGCTGGTTACCAATGGCCAGAGAGATGGTGTGGGATGGCTTGTGTGTGTAAGAAACATTGATTCTCAACTGTTAAGTTGTGCTTAGAAAGGAGAGAGAAGCTGTGAAGGATAGTTGTCAAGAGAGCAGTTATTCTTTATCTCTCAGAATATTTTAAAAATGAAAGAAAAGATTTCAAATGTTTCTACCATAAGTAAATAATAAATTTTGAGTAGCTAATGTCTGTCCATATTTGAATATGACACAAAATGTACATGCATAAAACAACATATGGTATCCCATAGTGTGTGTAATTTTCATGCCACACACTAAAAGAAGACAGGAAACTCAGAGTATGACTTTTTAAGAAGGGTGCCACAAAGACAGGGTAAAGGTGAGAGAGGAGAATCATGGATAAAAACTATGAAAATACATTTTAAATAATTAAACTGTCAAATAATACAAATGCTAAAAATAAATGCAATATGGCTTCGCAAGGATGCATTTTCTCATTAATATTGTGCATACATGGAGACAAAATAGAGACAGCATCCACTTGTGGATAAAATGTAATGTACAGGCGAAATTTTTCTCATGACTACTGGAGTAAATATTCATTTAATTTTTGGTAATTTAAAATCCACTTCTCTACACCTATATTCCTGTTTTGGCATCTTACTGAAATGATAGAGCCTTCTTTTTTTTTTTTTTTTTTTTTTTTGGTTTTTCAAGACAGGGTTTCTCTGTGCAGCTTTGTGCCTTTCCTGGAGCTCACTTGGTAGCCCAGGCTGGCCTCGAACTCACAGAGATCCGCCTGCCTCTGCCTCCCGAGTGCTGGGATTAAAGGCGTGCGCCACCAACGCCTGGCCGATAGAGCCCTCTTAACATTTACCAAAATAAATTTTATTCTATAAAAATTGCCTTCCAAATCTCCCCAATTTTCCAAAACATTTTATTTCTTGTTATTGATGTATTTTATATGAGTGGTCAGTGCTGGACACGGTAGTTGGAATTGAAACTAGCCGCATAACCTGATATCATTTCTCCAACAAGGCTGCCTAAAGCTTGAAAAGTTATGAAGTTTAAAGGGAATCCTATAACCTGTGAGTTTTCTCCATGAAGATTCTTGAGCGACTGCCCATTCTATTCATCATCAAGGGGTTTCAACTTTTATCTTATATTAAACACAATTTTTAAAACTTAAAATTTCATATTAATTAGCTGGTCAACTCAGAAACACATCTTTCCTAGTTTGGCATACTGGGTGTGTTCTAGGAATTCATTAGTGTGAGTGTGTCATCATTTCTGATAACAGAGCAGTCATTGTGTGATACCGTATAAATAATCTGTTAACGTGTGAAGTGACTACCCTCTTCTAAAAATGCATATATATATAGTCATTGTTTATAGTTTGTAGCTAAAATTCTCTGCACATTTTTAATGAAGTTGTTCCTTGTGTATGCATGATATGAATCATTATGGGGCTCTTCCATTTGTGTTTTCTTCTCTCTGGTTGTAGATGAGCTCAAGACTCCTGGACAGGAGTAAGGCAGACTTCCAGGAGGCTATGGGTGGCTAACAACTGTGTGACTGATGCAAACCTCCTTAGACCAAGCCTCAGAAAGGAAACACTTGTTCTACCATGTTTATGCTCATGGATTCCTCCTAGGCCATGGTTCCAGAAGATGAAGGAAACCAAAGTTCAATGAAACACAAGGGATTCATTACAGACGAGAGTACAAATCACTGGGGATATAGAGCTTGCATTGTGCCCTCAGTCCTCAGCACTAGCTCTGCTTTGTTCATTATTCTCATCATCTCATTTGAATGGATAGCATGGAGCTTGAGGGAGACCAGCTCCCTCTTTTTCACCCCAGGGTACTCTTGAGGAGGGAGAAGTGAGAAATGTGTAGATAGAAGTAGAGAGGAGAGAGACAGTTAGAAAACTGAGGATAGCTCTTGAGAGGGCCTGGATCCCAATCCACCAGCCCCTTCTATCTCTAAAGGGCTTTTAAAGGAATGACAAAGGGTGGAGCAAAAGACCTCCCCACAGCATAGCCAAGTGCAGACCATCTCACACACCTGATGACCATGCATGTGGTCAAGCCATCTACTAATGCAACCCTGCTGTGTAAAGCAAGCTCAGAGCTCACTAGGAAACCTTTGTGGGCCCCCACAGGAACTATCCTAAGTCCTCGAGTCAATGCTTAGCTTATTAGGTCACTGGTAATGTGTGTTCATTACTGTTCCTCCATATGTATGTGTCTCATACACTGCAATCATCTTAAGGTGAAAGGCCCACAACTGTGAGAATGGAAAGTGGTATTTATACAACCCCAGCCTTTAGTGATTCCATATTTAAACACATTTGTTAACATTATAATGTGCATAGACTTGAATCCACTTATAAGTATTTACTGTTTCTTAGTTAATTCATGTTTACTATGTGTTTGTAGACTTCTTTCTGATCTTTAAGTAGCCATAGATATTTTCTTAGGACATTCTCATTCCATTTATTCAGTGTTCTTAATGTGTTGCTGTTATCTCTATCCATAATCATGTTGATGTCTAGCATATGCAAAAGCTCCTATTAGGTGATAATCTATGCATGCAATCTTATAAAAACCTGAAAAAGTGGAGCTAGCTTCATGTAGGAAAGTACTTCTGTTAGTTAATTATAACACAGGCCAAGAGTTCTGCTATTTTCCAAGGTCTTGCAAGAGGGAATATCACATAGTTAAGATTCAAAACCAAACACAATAGCATATTAGACTAACTTTCACGTTCTTTTGTGGGGAATGAAAATGATCCACAGAGAAGGGATTAATTCTCCTTTCCAACAACCTTTGTCTTTTGTCTATCCTTCTTTTCCAATAAACATAACTAATCTAATAGTGCTTTCAATCCTTCTACAGAAATCAATAGTTTATGTTTTCCATTAATCCTTGAATTGACTAAGGTTTTTAAAGTAATGAATTCAGAATTTATTTGAATTCTATAACAACCATACAAGTACAAGTTGAAGTTGGGTGGCTCAAAGGGGAAAGAAGATGTTCAGGTTTAACACTCTTGTATCACATATTCTGTTTTCTCCTAATGAATTTGAATTCGATTTGTTTGGCATATTTATTTCAAATTATTACCTCACATGCTCTTTCTGGCTAATTGGCATGTCAGTGTACTCACTTTTAGGATACCTAAATAAAGCTCCACAGGTTTGAGTGATTAAACAGAAGAAAATAATTTTACTTTTCTTGGATACCAAATAAAGGGTCAAAGTGAACAAGGGTTGGGGCTGGAGAGACAGCTCAGAGGTTAAGAATACTTGTTCTTGAAGAAGGCCAATGTTTAGTTCCCAGGAGTTCCCACCTCCAAGCTCACAAAAATCTGTAACTCCAGTTCAAGGAGATTTTGTACCCTCTTCAGGAAGAAGAGGACTACAACTAAGGCTGTTGAGTTTCTATTTGTGTAAAAAAGGAAGGTACCTCTGGAGACTTTGAAGGGTTTCAAAAAGAAAGTAAATTTGATCTTTATTTTAAACAGTTCAAGTTTGATGTAGACAAAGAAAAGAAGTTATTTTCTTATGTCAGAGACTATTTTGACTACTTGAGTGACATAAATTGAGTATGAAAAGCATTGGTTCTGGGGCAATGAACAAAAGAATGTGCTGTAGCTAGGAAGCAGAAATTATGGATGTCAAGAAGGAGGCATTAGCAATTATGTGTCCATCAAGTGATGAACTTAATACCTTGGAACCTAAGTCAAGGAGAAAGAGCTGCTAGAGTTAGCAAATAATTCAGCAGAATTTAAGGTACAAAAGAAATGTCACTCACACAAGAGAGACAGTATTTGAAAGAACTAAGATCTCCGACATTTAAAAGTTAGGTTGAAAGACACCACATACCCAAACCTATGGGACACTATGAAAGCAGTGCTAAGAGGGAAATTCATAGCACTAAATGCTCACATAAAGAAGTTGGAGAAATCTCATACTAGTGACTTAACTGCACACCTGAAAGCTCTAGAACAAGAAGAAGCAAAGTTTCCCAGGAAGAATAGATGCCAGGAAATCATCAAAGTGAGAGCTGAAATTAATAAAATAGAAACAAAGAGAACAATACAAAAAATCAATGAAACAAAGAGTTGGTTCTTTGAGAAAATCAACAAGATAGACAAGCCCTTATCCAAACTAACCAAAAGACAGAGAGAGAGCATCCAGATTAACAAAATCAGAAATGAAAAGGGGGACATAACAACAGACATTGAGGAAATCCAGAGAATCATCAGATCATACTTCAAAAGCCTCTATTCCACAAAACTGGGAAATCTAAAAGAAATGGATAATTTTCTGGATAGGTACCACATACCTAAGTTAAATCAAGATCAGATAAACTATTTAAATAGTCCAATAACCCCTAAGGAAATAGAAACAGTCATTAAAAGTCTCCCAACCAAAAAAAGCCCAGGACCAGATGGTTTCAGTGCAGAATTCTACCAGATCTTCAAAGAAGAGTTAATACCAATACTCTCTAAATTGTTCCACATAGTAGAAACAGAAGGAACATTACCAAACTCCTTCTATGAGGCTACAATTACCCTGATTCCTAAACCAAACAAGGATACAACAAAGAAAGAGAACTACAGACCGATCTCCCTCATGAACATTGATGCAAAAATACTCAATAAAATACTGGCAAACAGACTCCAAGAACACATCAAAACAATTATCCACCATGATCAAGTAGGCTTCATCCCAGGGATGCAAGGGTGGTTCAACATACGAAAGTCCGTCAATGTAATACACCATATAAACAAACTGAAAGAAAAAAATCACATGATCATCTCACTAGATGCAGAAAAGGCATTTGACAAAATCCAACACCCCTTCATGATAAAGGTCTTGGAGCGATCAGGAATACAGGGAACATACCTCAACATAATAAAGGCAATTTACAGCAAGCCAACAGCCAACATCAAATTAAATGGAGAGAAACTCAAAGCAATTCCACTAAAATCAGGAACGAGGCAAGGCTGTCCGCTCTCCCCATACTTATTCAATATAGTACTTGAAGTTCTAGCCAGAGCAATAAGACAGCATAAGGAGATTAAGGGGATACAAATGGGAAAGGAAGAAGTCAAGCTTTCCCTATTTGCAGATGACATGATAGTATACTTGAGTGACCCCAAAGATTCAACCAAGGAACTGATACAGCTTATAAACACCTTCAGCAACATAGCAGGATACAAGATCAACTGAAAAAAATCAGTAGCCCTCCTATATACAACTGACAAACAGGCTGAGAAGGAAATCAGAGATACATCACCCTTTACAATAGCCACAAATGACATAAAATACCTTGGGGTAACACTAACCAAGCAAGTGAAGGACCTATATGACAAGAACTTCAAGTCCCTGAAAAAAGAAATTGAAGAAGATGTCAGAAAATGGAAAGATCTCCCATGCTCATGGATAGGCAGGACTAACATAGTAAAAATGGCAATTTTACCAAAAGCTATCTACAGATTCAATGCAATCCCCATCAAAATACCAACGCAATTTTTCACAGACCTGGAAAGAATAATACTCAACTTCATATGGAAAAACAAAAAACCCAGGAGAGCCAAAAGAATCCTGTACAATAAAACAACCTCTGGAGGCATCACGATCCCTGACTTCAAGCTCTACTATAGAGCTACAGTAATAAAAACAGCTTGGTACTGGCATAAAAACCGACTTGTGGACCAATGGAATCGAATTGAAGACCCTGACATTAATCCACACACTTATGAACATATAATTTTTGACAAAGAAGCCAAAAGCGTTCAATGGAAAAAAGAAAGCATCTTCAACAAATGGTGCTGGCATAACTGGATGTCAACGTGCAGAAGGCTGCAAATAGATCCATATCTATCACCGTGCACAAAACTTAAGTCCAAGTGGATCAAAGACCTCAACATAAATCCAGCTACTCTGAACCTGCTAGAAGAGAAAGTAGGAAGTAGTCTTGAATGCATTGGCATAGGAGATCGCTTCCTAGGTATAACACCAGTAGCTCAGACACTGAGACAAACAATCAATCAATGGGACCTCTTGAAATTGAAAAGCTTTTGTAGAGCAAAGGATACGGTCAACAAGGCAAAGCGACAGCCCACAGAATGGGAAAAGATCTTCACCAACCCCACATCTGACAGAGGACTGATATCCAGAATATATAGGGAACTCAAGAAATTAAACACCAAAACTCCCAACAGTCCAATTAAGAACTAAACAGAGATTTCTCAGCAGAGGAAACACAAATGGCTGAGAGACATTTAAGGAATTTCTCAACATCCCTAATCATTAGGGAAATGCAAATCAAACCAACTCTGAGATACCACCTTACGTCAGTCAGATTGGCTAAGATCAAAAACACTGAGGACACCTTGTGCTGGAGAGGATGTGGAGCTAGGGGAACTCTCCTCCACTGCTGGTGGGAATGCAAGCTGGTACAGCCACTGTGGAAATCAATATGGCGCTTTCTTAGAAAATTGGGAATCAATCTCCCCCAAGATCCAGCTATACCACTCTTGGGCATATACCCAAGGAATGCCCAATCATACCACAAGGGCACTTGCTCAGCTATGTTCATATCAGCATTATTTGTAATAGCCAGAACCTGGAAACAACCTAGATGCCCTTCAACCGAAGAATGGATAAATAAACTGTGGTACATATATACAATGGAATACTACTCAGCAGAGAAAAACAATGACATCATGAGGTTTGCAGGCAAATGGAGGGATCTAGAAAAAATCCTCCTGAGCGAGGTAACCCAGACTCAGAAAGACAAACGTGGTATGTACCCACTCATAGGAGAATACTAGTTGTGGAACAAGGATGACTGGACGGCCACTCACAACACCAAGGAGGCTACCTGGAAAACAGGACCCCAAGAAAGACATGGGGATTGCCCAATGACGGAGAAATGGATGAGATCTACATGAACAGTCTGGACGCCCCAGGTGGAGCTCCGGGAGTCCAGTTGGTGAGAAGGAGGAGGGTTTATGTGAGAAAGAGTTGTTGGGACCAGGGATGGATGGAATACAGAGACAAGTGGCCAAACGAATGGAAACACATGAACTGTGAACCAATGGCTGAGGGGCCCCCTACTGGATCAGACCCTCGGAATGGGTGAGAAAGTTGATTGGCTTGATCTGTTTAGGAGGCATCCAGGCAGTTGGACCGGGTCCTGTGCTCAGTGCATGAATTGGCTGTTTGAAACCTGAGGCTTAGTAGAGATGCTTGGCCCAGCCTGGGAGGAGGGGACTATACCTGCCTGGGCTGAGTCTACCAGGTTGATCTCAACCCTCGGTGGAATCTTTGCCCTGGAGGAGATGGAAATGGGTGGGGGGGGGGTGCCGGGAGGGCGGGGGGGGGGGATGGGGGGGATGTGGGTGGGGGGGAGGCGGGCGGGACGGGAGGAGGGAGAACGGGGGGGGGAATCTATGGCTGATAGGTAAAGTTGAATTGTATATTAAAATAAAAAATAAATAAATTAAAAAAAAAGTTAGGTTGAAAATAAGTCAATGAAGTTGAACAATAATAGTAACAAAAATAAAACTCCCTATAAGAATCCAGCACTATTCGCATTTAGAATATTTAAGAAATTGACTTCTTGAAGCAGAGGTATTACACTTTCTTGGATGTGATATTTCTCTATAACAAAATTTTAAAACTAATGAAATGCTCACACGTTTAAAAAGAAGAGTGACAGATCTCCAGTGATTGTGTGCATGTGTGAGTGTGTGTGTGTGTGTATGTATGTGTGTAGTACAACACAAAATTTATATTCAGATTTTTATTAAATCTTTAAATGGAAAAGTCAGTTTATAGAGCTTTTTACTTAAAATGTGATAGAAATACATGATAAAATTTCTCTTAAAAAGGATGCCACTTTACCAATAACATTAATGCTAGAAAAGATCTGCTGTCCGGTGCAGATATTATGGACAGGAGGCTAAGATCCCACATTAGACAAACAATCCATGAGGAATGGATTCTATTCCTATTCTCGGGAAAACTGAAAAATTGCGATAAATGTCATTTGGGAACCAAGAATATACCCAGGAAGGAGCAACTAGAATGGTTAATTTAAAAATAGTGGCCCTTAAACACAGATTCTACTTTGTGAGATTCTTGTAACTATATAAACTAGAAGTCACCAGTCTCAGAGGTGAATATGTTCAATTGTTGTGCTATTGAATCCCAGTAACCCAGAAGTTGTAACTTCAGTAGATTGATTGCACATGTTGCAGTTTTGAACTAAAGTCCTCATTGCTGTTGCAAATGGACAAGATGCCCACGGTCAGAAATGATGTCCTAATGTGAGGAAAAGTTTATGGGCCCCTAAGTAGAAAACTAGGCAGAGTCAATATAGTAGAAGCCATAATCTTATCTGACCTCCAGAGTCACGAGAGTCTTGCTTACAAATGGTACTACAAAATGCAGGACAGGCAGACGGACTGAGCTCCATGATTTCTGTGGGGATGTGCAGGGGACCATAGTATTCATCTAAAAAAAGAAAGAGAGGAACAAAAATACAAGCCAAGACAGACTACAGAATAAAGAATTTAAGTAAAGATTTATACAAAGTTATTTCAAAATTCTAGCTCAAAAGGAGAGAAGAAAATCTAGGGTTCACTGAGAAAAGGAATATGTTGGCCCTAGCATTCCTATTCACATTTCTCATAGCCAGTACTTCTTAACCTTTTTCTCTTCTGAATATGGCCTTGCTCAATGGAAATCTATTTTCCTAATCTCATCTGTACACCTCATCTCATGTAGTATTTGACATCTCATCTCCACTCAATAAAAATAATACATATATACATATAAAAACACATACATATTTTTAAGTGGGGAACTTGTTACCAAGTTAGAACAATGAGTTAAGCTTGCATTGGCTCAACAAAATAAATATAATTTCAAGTTTAATGTTTTAAAGTATTTTCTTCATAGCTGTATGTTGATCTTGCAATGCTACAGGCAGAAAAGAAAAAAAATTAAGAAGAAAACTGAAAGAATTTGGAATACAAATAACCCTTTAAAATAAAAGTCAAGCTTTATTTTCCTACTTCAAAGGCTATTTTAAAATGTAGGTGAATGAGCAGCATATGTAATTTTGTCATTTTAGAAGACCAATAAATGTAAATGGAGTTATCCTATCTCCTATCACTTAACAAAAAATAATTTAATAGATTTGATTATAATGAAACATCAAATATATCCACTCTGTTAGCATACTTCTACAAATGCATCCAGATTCCTATGGTGACTTCCTAAAATTAAACAGTGGTTCTCTTGGAACAAAGAAGATATCATGACTTAAGCCAGAGCCCCTTTTATCACTCTGTGGGCTTTACCTGGGACTCATAGGCAGTGACTTTCTTCTGGAAAGGTGTGACAAGCACAGAACAAAATACCGCATGCAACTGACTAATTCATTTACAGTATTTCTGATAAAAATTCAAGGAATCAACAGCTTCGTAATTATTGTCAGCAACCACAGTATACTTTAGGCTGCCCAAGAAGTTACCTTTTCCTCTGATATAGTCCTTTGGCTAGGGCTAAGGAGTCAACTTTAAATCCCCATGGGATAGTTCTCATTCACAGTGAAGAGGCATTAGCTGAATTGCTGAGAGTTTGTTGGTACTAGTTACAGGAAGGCAATGTTCAGAAATATGCATTTGATGCTTTATGAAGTATGACCTCACAGAGCTTCAGGGTACTCGCTTTGCGCTCGCAACAGTATTTGAGCAGAAGGAAGAGAAAAATAGGACCAGTCATCTTGCTCCATTAGATATTATTCAGTAGCCCATATCACTGATTAACTAGCTGTCAAATTCTATCGAAGTAGGACCAGACTTGCCTGCTTCAAGAGGAAAATCACAAAGTCTGTCAGATGAGATAAACAAGTTTATGAGACAAGTAGAATTGATTGCATTGTTTCTGGCAAATATAATACTGGTAAATTTCCTGGTGCAACAATAACAAAATTCTGACATTTTTTCTTCCATCTCTATTGCAGGCAGTATTCCAACAATCCTGTGCTACAAACTTAAAAGAAGCACATTGACCCTCAGCTCCTCCTAAGGGGTGGCACAACATTTAAGGGGGAAAAAGACTTTCTTGTACTGAAAAATCAAGAAATAGGAGGCAAAGTAATTTTTGTTGTTTTCTTGCCTAAGTCAAATCAGCCTAACATTTGAGGGTTTTGTCTTGTAAATCTCACAATTCCATCAGATTGATCATGTCCACAAAGCTGAAAATTATTGCAAAGTGCTTCTAATTTGCAAAAAGATGTTATTCTTTTTTTGAAATGATATTTTTCTGTATGATTTAAAATTAAGGTGAAACAGATTTATAATTCATGAAAGGATTATTCTCATCCTATCATTGATTTTAGTATCTTCTTTAATTATTTACATGTATAATACGTGTATGTTTAGTGATCAAGTGCTTTGAAAAAGGTGGTACCGGAACAAGAAATTTCTACACTTATAGAAGTGTTGCCATCTGGAATGTTTAAGAGAAATCTTACTCAAGGTTTCATACTGAAAATGGCGTTCGTAACATCATATTTTTCTGCTGTACCTAATAAAGTAGATATTAATGGAATTCATTACAAAAATGGAAAAAGACTACTTAGATTTGAAGCAGAAAAAACATCATAAATCTCTTGGCCCTGGGTTAAAAATAACTAAGGATCCCCATAGCAAGTATGCAATTTGAGGAAAACAAGGAAACATTGACTCATTAAGTCAAACTGAAACCATATTAAAATATTTATCATCTACCCTATAGCCTGTACTATGTAAACACTTCTCAGCTACCTTCCTATTTCCATGAGAACCAGGGTTGCATGTACTGCCTCCTCTTCTCAGCTTGCCAATGATCCCTCACATCATTCAAAGTTGGATGTTATGTCTATCCCTGCACCACCACTCCCTGCACACTAAAATGCTTGTGGATCCAGGAAGGCGCGGAGTCTTCATCTTCCTTTGTCTTCAGCAGCTTTTACTTTTTTGTCCTCCTAATACCACACTGTGGCTCTCCCTACTCTAAGCCTCTGCCTTCTGTTCCACTCCCACCATTCAATGTCACATAGAATGGTTGTCTGATTTTGTTTCTTCAACATATACCCAGGCTCATCTCATGGTAGCACTTACATTGCTCACAAGAATCTGATTATTTATTTCTGTTTCCAGAATTCAGCAAACTCTTTTCTAACCAATATTATATATGTATTTATAAGCACATATCAATTTTCCTCGAATATTTTTCACTCTTCTCATATAGCTAACTATTATTTGTTTTCATTTTTCATTTCTTCTGGCTGGGCCTCATTATATAGCTCAGAGTGGCCCCCAACTCTTCATTCTTTTTCTTAGTCTCCTAAGTTCTATGGTTATATGCATCTACAAGCACGATTAGCTTAAAGGTCAGTTTAAATGAATAATAGAAAGAGAAAACTCTCATGGATCAGAACTTGAAATTAAATGCTACCTGTTATTGCATCCACTCATAAACATTCTGTGAGCAGTCCAGGAAACACACCTTCATTCATTTCTACACGCTCAGCACCTACCACTGACTTAGTAGGCATAAAAAATGTTAAGCTGTGTGTCAAGAATTAAAGATATTTACTCTTAAGGAACTTTGATTCTAATCATGGATATAAACTTTGAAATATTAAAAACAATACACTACACCACACTAATAGGAAACAAATAGAGTTCTTTCTGCCCCATACATGGTATAAAATCCAAAATAGAATCTAAAGGACAAATGTGAATCAGCATGGTAAGAGGACTAGCAATAAAAAGAGTTCAGACAAATG
>CABHPR010143150.1:364-14821 GCA_902168415.1 Peromyscus melanophrys
ATGTTTATGAGTGTGTGTGTGTGTGTGTGTGTGTGTGTGTGTGTGTGTGTGTGTGTGTGTGTGTACCTGCTCTGAAAAGCCACAAAGTACATCTGGAGGTGAGAGAACAATTTGGCAGTCATTTCTCACCACCATTTGGGTCCCAGGGATGGGATTCAGAATTTCAGACTGAGTGGCAAGTACCTTTACCTGCTGAAACGTCTTGCTGGTCCTCCCCTTGCTCTTCTATAACAACTGTTTGTGGGAAATAACTGGCATCGTAAGATATAGCGTGAATCCTAATTGGTCTTGATAATAAAAACGCGGAGCCAAATATTGGGGTAAATGCTGAAAGATCAGAGAGACAAAGGAGCAAGACACAGCCACCTCTTACCTCACCAGCTTCTCAGTCTGAAAGGCCCTCCCCCCCCAACTTCTGTCTCTGCCCTACCTCATCACTTCCTCTCTCCACCTAGCCATATCACTTACCGTTTCCTCCTCACAAGTGCTGGGATTAAAGGTGTGTGCTACCACTACCTGGCCTTTATGGTTAGCTAGTGGCTAGCTCTGCCCTCTGATCTCCAGGCAAGCTTTATTTGTTAGAGCACAAGCAAAATAGCACCTTAATAGGAGAACTGCATTAATCCCTTGCAAGGGTAGTACCTCAATGACTTCCCACTAGGCTCTGCTACTTGGAGGTTCCACTCCTTCGTAACATTGTTACACAGGAGTAAGCTTCTCATTCATGAACCTTTGAGGGAAGAGGAGAGATAAGATGTTTATTTGTTCAGAAGAAGAACTGCAGAAGGACACTGTAGCACGCTGAATTTCAGCACATTGTGAAATGGTAGGGAATTGGTGGGAAACTTGACAAAATCCCTGTTCTTTTTTCCAATTTGTAGGCACCAAAGATTCCAGTAAGAAAAGTGTTCTCAGAACGAGAATCTCCAACTACATGGATAGAGCAGAAAACATAAAGAAATACTTAGACCAAGAAAAAGAAGGTAAAAGACTGGTTTTTGAGAACATGTCTGGGGTTGGGCTTCAGAGGCAGAGTGCAACTTGAGGCCCTGGGTTCAAAGCTCCTGCTTGTTGGAGCATGGTGGTCTGGGCCACCTGTGCCTGGGAGCTTAACAGATTTGCTCTGTTTCCTTTCCCCTTATACAGAAGATTTTCTTAACAGTGTCTGGTTGTCAGTTTGGGACCTGGGGATTCAGACATCCTTTGACTACCTGACAAAAACTTGACCATTTTTAGGGCATTTGCAGATCGCTATGAAGCATATGGGTGGACCTCAATTTAAGAATATTGCAGAAGAATTCTGAACATGGATCCTATGTTTGTATTTTCTTTTATGAAAAGATGAAAATCATTTAGAATAGCTAAAGAAACTCCAGGGGCTTCTCAAACGGCTGTGAACCAAAGCATTTCACAAGTTACATATTCCTGATGATTAAGTGGTGAGGTAGGTACTCCTCGGAATCTGTTATAGTTCCCAGCTCATGAGCATCTGTGTGAGTGGGTGTGGCCACCTCACCTGAAGCACACTGGTGTTTTTATAGCCAGAGGTGCTGGTGCCCTTAAAAGCTCAGGCCCCCAGGCCTCAGCTCTTCTCCTTCTGTCCATACTACAAATCTCTCCCCACTTCTTCCTAGGGTTCTGTACTAATTATACCCAGGTTGTGGTGGGTTGAGTGAACAGTTAAATTAGCCTATGTGACTAGTTTGACTTAAAAACTGATGCATGGTTTGTAATCTCTATGGAAGTGTGTGTTTGTTTGTTTTTATTTTTATTTTGTTGTTTTTGGTGGTGCTGGGCATTAAATTCAGTGTCTTATGCTTACTAGGTGAGTATTCTACTGCTAAACTATAATCCAGATTTTTTTTGATTACTCAAAAAACCTTCACAAAAAAAATGTTTTTGTTTTTTTGTTTGTTTTTGGTTTGGGTTTTTGTTATTGCTGTTTTATTGTTTTTGTTTTGGTTTTTCTTCCGATGGGGGTCTTCCTGTGTAGCCCTGGCTAGCCTGGAACTCTCTATGTAGACCAGGCTGGCCTTGAACTCCTGGAGATCCACCTTCGTCTATCTCCAGAGTGCAGGAGACGCTTCACGTTTTGAATTTAGCTTTCTGACTTTGCATTTACGCTTTTGCTCATTCAGGGATTCTGGAAGGCACACTGAGCACGCGTGGAACCAGCTACCTGTTTGTTTCTTGTTTTGTTTGTTTGTTTTGTTTTTGACTTTTTGTTGTTGTAGTTCTTTTTTCCTTTTACATAGTCTCATAAAAACTTCAGTTGTCATAGCATGAACCACTAAAAGTCTGCTAAAAACATATTGTAGCATGCTTAGCATGTGCAAAGCCCTGCATTCAATCCTCAGCACCAAAAGCAAGCAGACAAACAAGTGAACTAACAAAAAGCCTTAAAACCAGGAAAAAAAAATACGGCGAGGCTGTGGTGGTGCACACCTGTAGTCCCAGCACTTGGGAGGTAGAGGCAAAAGGAGAAGGCATTCAGGGTCACCCTCAGCTACATAAGGGGTTTGTGGCCAGCCTGGGCTACATGTCTCAAAACAAAGCCTTAAAGAAACACTCTTAAAGTGCTATGAATAGCTTCTGAACTCCATTGTACCGTTATGTATTCAACGCTCGCTTTAGCCATGAGGTTGCAAGACAGGAAATGGCAAGTCAACCGAGTACATCTCGTGTTCTGCCCTCTGTGACGGGGTCTTGGCGACACCTGTGTGCAGTCAGCCCTCTCTGGTATACATTTCCTGGTCTGTTGGAGACAGCAAAGAAACCATTTTCAAGTAACCTTGTGGGCTGGAGAGGTGGCGCAGCAGAGCACTGGCTGCTCTTGCAGAGGACCCCCAGGTTCAGTTCCCAGCACCCACATGGCAGCTCAGAACCATTCTTAACTTCTGGGGAATCTAAGGCCCTGTTCTGACCTCTGAGGACTCTGCATGTATGTGGTGCAAATGCATAGAGGCAGGAGAGACATTCATACACGTAAAATAAAACAATTGTTTTTTTTAATTTTAAAAAGGAAACATCTGGATGGCCCCCTTTGCCTATCCTCTGTGAAGGCAGGGATCTCTCTTAGAATAGTATTTTGTCTTCTTTCCCTATGTGTAAGAAACATTTTTCAGGTACGGGATAGCTACCGAGTAAATGAGTTGAAAAGATTGTAACGTGTCTGGATTAATCACTGTGTGCAACGTATCAGCTGTGTAAAAAGAAAGTGTTCACAGGCACTAGTGAGGTGGTTCAATGGGTAAAACCACTTGCCAACAAACCTAAGGACCTGAGTTCAATCCCCAGAGACGGACCCACATAGTAGAAGGAGAGAACCAACTCCCCCAAGTTGTGTTCTGACCTCTACACATTCTTCATGGGATGCTTACACCCACTTGCATGCCCGCCCGCCCACAAAGGAATAAAGATGTGATTTTTTAAAAAAGTGGTCACTGGTCACATTACTGTAGCTTGTGTTTTGTAGATGGAAAATATCACAAGCAAATTAAAATAGAAGAGAATGCAACTGGTTTCAGTTACGAGTCACTTTTTAAAGAATACCTTCATGAAACAGTTACGGAAGTTTGGATCGAAGACCCTTATATTAGACAAACTCATCAGGTAAGAGGAATGTACTAAAATATAATGAAATGTAACTTTAATTGTACTGTCAACTGTCTGTGGTTATGGGTTTCCTATCCATGGATTTGATGGAGGATCAAAAATACTATTAAAAATTCCACCTGTATTGAACATACACAAACATGTCAGTATAATGATAATGTATACTGTTTATGTTGTGTTGGATAGTGTAAGTAGTCTAGAGATGATTTAAAGTTCTTGGGAGTGTATGTGTAGGTTCTGGGCTGATAGAGCATCATTTAAAATAACGGATGGGGGTGCTGGAGAGGTGACTCAGAGGTTAAGAGGTTAAGGCTGCTCTTCTAGCGGTCCTGAGCTCAATTCCCAGCAGCCACATGGTGGCTCACAACCATCTATAATGAGATCTGGTGCCCTCTTCTGGCTTGCAGGCATACATGTAGGCAGAACACTGTATACATAATAAATAAATAAATCTAAAAAAATAAAATAAAATAATGGAAGCATCTATGGACAGTATCTGGCTTGGGGAGTGTGTCCTAGAATCAATTCTTGCTGGACACGGAGGGAAAACTGTACAAGTTAGTGCTAATCCATCCTGATACCTTTCAGCTGTATAACTTCCTTCGCTTTTGTGAGATGCTGATTAAGAAGCCATGTAAAGTAAGAACTATTCACCTTCTCACCTCTGTGGATGTAGGTATCTAAAACCCTCATTCTTTCTTGACTTAACTGTGTTCAGTTACAAGTTACCTGGTCCAGTACTTCAGCTAGATGTATTTCCTTGGGACTAATTCACCATGTAGTACCAAGCAGAGCGTATCTTAAGAGAAAGGCTATTGATTTGAGAGTGTTGACCTTGTATTCAGCCGTTTGGTTGAGTTTGAATAGTTTGTCAGTTTGGTCTCGGGTGTCAGTGATCATGCAGTCTGCACCAGTGACAGTTCTGTCCCTCACCTGGGATTAGATTGTCACTGTGTCCCTTTTGATTTTATCTTAAGTATGCGTGCATCCAAATAATTACAATTGCTAAGATTTGTCTAAGAAGTAGGCAGAGCCGGGCGGTGGTAGCGCACGCCTTTAATCCCAGCACTCGGGAGACAGAGCCAGGCGGATCTCTGTGAGTTTGAGGCCAGCCTGGGCTACCAAGTGAGTTCCAGGAAAGGCGCAAAGCTACACAGAGAAACCCTGTCTCGAAAAACCAAAAAAAAAAAAAAAAAAGTAGGCGGGATGACTGAATATCATTACTAAAATACATTTAAGGATGCTGAGCTGGCGCCCCATGCCTGTGCTCCTAGCAACAGGGAGGCTGAGGCCGGGGGGAGTTGTGTGGTATTCACATGAGGAAAACAATTGTTTGTATAAAAACAATATGTAAAAAGAAAATAATTACCCATTCTTTAGTTGCTTCTTTGAGACGGTAATATTGAAATTAATGTAGAATCCTTTCAGTTTAATCTCTCTGTGGTATTCATTGTGTAGCTCATAGATAATTTAAGCCATTAATAACTGAGGCAGTAAATTATGTTTTATGCCACCAATAGGGGCTTGGGAATGTGCAGCAAAGTAGTGGCCTGGAAGAAATAAAACAGTCCCTCGGGAGTCATGGCGTGCTGTTGGAAGTAAACTATTCTTCATCTATACATGACCGAGAAATTAGGTTAGTGTGTAATATTTTATTTTTTAATAACTCAGACACACTTTAAAAATTCCAATGTAATATAATTATATACACATATTTAAATATTAAAACTTTAAACCAATCTTAAACTTAATAACTTTGCACTTTGGACCTTGGCTTACCTCTGTAGAGTGAGTTTAGTTAATCCTAGTCAAATAATATGTATGGGTTCTGTGTCATATGGGAAGGAGTTCTTTGGTGCAGACCATAGCCAGTGTTATTATGGTAGGAGGTAATAGTTTCCTACTGAAATTACTGTTTACCTGCTGTGGCTTTGGTGATATGTTCTGGTAGTGTGCTGTTAATCAGGAAACGTATATACAGCTTCTTAGGGATCACACTAATATCCTTCCTTCCCTTTAGCATAGTGCTTTTCAGATGATACAGCAAAGAGACCCTTGTTTTTAATACAAAGTTAATCAGAAGCTAAAGATGCAAACTGGATGGCAGTGCTCCATTGTTGAAGCGGAGGTCAGGGGCTGGGCTGCCTGGGATCCCCATCCCCATCTCTGAATAGTGACACTGTGTTAGTCAGGGTTCTTCAGAGGAACAGAACTTAAAGAATGAACACACACACACACACATACACACACACACACACACACACACACACAAAGGGGATTTTTTAGAGTGGCTTACAGGCTGTGGTCTAGCTAGTCCAATAATGGCTGTCTACCAATGGAAGAATCCAAGAACCCAGTAGTTGTTCAGTCCATGAGGCTGGATGTCTCAGCTGGTCTCCAGTATACACCAGAATCCTGAAGAAGGAGGCTCTAATGTCAGTGAAGGAATGGACTTGCTAGTGAGAGAGAGAGCAAGCTTCCTTCTTCCGTGTCCTTTATATAGGCTGCCACCAAAGGTGTAGCCCAGATTAAAGGTAGATCATGTGCCACCACTCCTGGCTCCCACTTCAAGTAGGTTTTTTTTGGGGGGGGGGATTGTTTGTTTGTTTTTCAAGACAGGGTTTCTCTGTGTAACTTTTTTGGAGCCTGTTTTGGAACTCACTTTGTAGACCAGGCTGGCCTCGAACTCACAGAGATTCACCTGCCTCTGCCTCTGGAGTAATGGTATTAAAGCCGTGCGCCGCCGCCGCCGCCACCGCCACCGCCACCAGATAGTTTAATTAAAGAAAAACAAATCCCTCAGAGGTGTGCACAACAATTTGGGTTTGAGTTAATTCTAGATGTAGTCAAGTTGGAAACTGGAGTAGCCACTTCTGAAACATCACTACACTCTTCCTGAATGTCTTTTGCAAACTGCTTGTTAGCAGACAGGAAGAGCTTGAGCAAGCTGAATTCAAAAGTAGCTTTCCATTTAATGGTTAAGTTCTTTCTCAGCCAATCAGGTTAGCTGATGGTGTTTAATGCTATTTTTGTTTTCCTTATAGACTGAGCTTGGGACTAACCCAAGGTTTGATTCAGCTCATGCTTTTCTTTGTTTAGGGGGAAATCTTGATGATTCTTAACCAACTCTGGCTTTAAAAACTAACTCAAATGTCTTGAATGTAATACTATACACTAATTTCAATAGGTTCAACAACGGATGGATGTTTAAAATTGGAAGAGGACTTGATTATTTTAAGAAGCCACAGGTAGGATATGATTTTATTTGTTTGTGTGTTTGTTTGTTTGTTTTCTTATCTGTTACATCCTGATTGATTTCCCCTCCCTCCTCTCCTGCCAGTCCCTCCTCCTACATCCCCTTTCCCCCAGATCCACCCTTCCTCCTTTCCCTTCAAGGATGTGATTTTGTGATTAACGGTGAGCACTGTTTTCTTGTTTGTTTTGATGAACTCTGGGCTCTTAGCCTCCAGAGTGGCTGGCACCAGAGACGGAACATCACGCTTGGCTTTCTGGGAGTGTCATTTTTAACAGTATTCTTCTTTTCTTCATAGGGTCGTTTTTCCCTTGGATATTGTGATTTAGATCTGAGACCGTGTCATGAGACAACGGTGGACATTTTCCATAACAAGCACACAAAAAAAATCTGACGTGTAACAACCTAACTCTACATTTCTGCTTTGGGTGGTTTCAGCCCATTTTCTGTTGTTATAACTGAATACCACACACTGGATAATGTATAAAGAAAAGAGGTTTAGGCTTTGGCGTCTGGGGAGGATCCTCTTTCTGCATCCCACATAGCAGAATGCAACAAGATGGAACAAGCTTGTAATAAAGCTTGTGAGGCAGAGCCAGCCACCTCAGAGGTCTCCTTCCCTCTCAACACTGCTATACTAGGGACCAAGATTCAACTTACGAACTGTGAGGGATATATTCAAACCATAGCAAGCAAATACTGGCCTTGTTCCTTTTTCCTTTTTTTTTTTTTTTTTTTAAACTTTGAGTGTATTTTTATAATGTATGAATTTAACAATAAATGTTTACATTTCTACAAATTTCTGGATCTGTAAATATGCTGTTCAGTAGATTTACAGTGTTTCTTTTTAAGTCATGGGGTTAACTGAAAGATTTTACCAGCTTCTGTTTGGTTGTTGGAGAGTAGGTCAGCAAGTATTGCACAGATGTTATGAAGACAACTGGATGTTAATCTTGCTCCTGGGAATTTAGAGTTCCAAAAGAAAACCACAGATTACAGTGCTGTAAGAGACAGGTAGGCTAGCTGGGCAGTGGTGGCGCACGCCTTTTATCCCAGCACTCGGGAGGCAGAGCCAGGCGGATCTCTGTGAGTTCGAGGCCAGCCTGGGGTACCAAGTGAGTTCCAGGAAAGGCACAAAGCTACACAGATAAACCCTGTCTCGGGAAAAAAAAAAAAGAGAGAGAGAGTGAGAGAGAGACAGGTAGGCTGAGGGCCTTGTAAGGAAAAAAAAAGTATGTGTGGCTGAAGATGTAGCTCAGAGGACAGCACATACCTAGTGTGTACCACTCCTGGCTTCTATCTCTGGCACCACAAGTGCCGGTGGTTACAGTTAAGATGTCAGCCAGGCTTGATGGGGCAGGGTTGTAATCCAGCACCAGGGAGGTAGAGGCCGGTGGATCTAGAATTCAAGGTCATTTCTAGGCTCTAAGGAGAGCTTGAGGCCAACCTGGACTGCATGATAACCTACCTCCAAAAACAAGTAAGTGATGGCCTATGGGAGATGTTCTCTGGCTCTCAGGTGTCCAACATTACAGAGCTCCATAAAGTCAACGTTACCTGTTTAGTTATCCTCATGGAACAGTCCTGGCAGGGCCTAGGGATACTCTAAAGAGAGAATGTTGTACCCCTCCCTGTGGCTATCAGACTGCTGAAATAATGGTCCCCAATAAATTGACATTTCCCCGGGAATCTCATGCTGGGAGAAGGTTAAGACTTGAGGTGTGGTACCAGCCAGAGGAGGAACTTGTCACCCAGGAAGAAATCTCTTTCACATAGTTCTGATTACTCAGTCAACACCACTTCTACCTGTCTCCACCCAGGCTCCACTGGAGCCTAGACAATGAGGAGCCAGTGACACACACATGCCCAGCAAGCCGCTGCCCTATTTTTTTTTTTTTCCCATGAAACATGGAACTCCTTTGGAAGAATTGTTTTTGCATTTCCTCACCAAGGGCTCCACTCACTTCATTCACTCATGGCTGCTGTCCAGAGCACTGCAGTGAGGTCATTAAGGTCCGGAGTGACCTTTCTACCTACCATTTACTCCACAGGCACTTTCCTTCTTTAGACTGGGTTTTCACTCTGTAGCAAAGATTGGTCTCACAACGGTGGTTTTCCTGCTTCAGCCCCCGAATGCTGAGACACCAGTGTGTGCTATCATGTCCAGCTCCTAATGCACACGTTATATTTAAGTTATCAGCATATATTAGTTATACAATAGAATGGGTTGCACTGTGGCATTTTCATATATGTATAGTACAGAATCATACCCACTTCTCTATTCTTTTCTCGTCCATAACTCCCATTCTTTTCTAAAGGGAACTTTTGAACTCTGTAATAGTTGTCATTTCAGGAAAGTTTACCCAGGTGGCCACTCCTGTCTTGAAACTCAGTTTTCCTCAAGCACACATCTCCATCTTTCCTTTTAAATACAAGAGTTGAGTGCGGCTGGGGGTGCAGTTGAGTAATGCATGTGCTTAGCATGCACGGAAGTCTGGTCAGGCCTCGGAACAAAACCAAACTTAGTTCTCCCGGTTCTCCTAAACTTCAAACTGTACTCTGTTCCTAAATGATTGCACCAGGAGGAATTCTCAGTAAAGATCATCAAAAAACTGCTATTACTTGAGGTGAGCGGAATGAAGGGATTTATCACAGGGAGGGAGCAGACCAACGTGAGAGCTACCGACTGAGATGTGGACACTTTCCGTGAAAAATTACAGCTTAAAGCTAAGTGTATGTGTGCTCCATGTAAAAACTGGTTTTTTACTCTAACTTTAGTCTGATATGTCAAACACCTCTTGACTAAACTGGTCAGTTCCTGAGGTCAGAGGATGTTTATTTCACATACTGTGAACAGCAGCTAACACAGTACTTGGTGTGTGGTGGACACTCAATAAATACACAGTACTCTGGGAGCAAAAGTGTAGGGATGGGTTAGCTGTAGAGTTAAGAAGCAGCCAACAGTGATGTTACTCTCTGAAAAAGTTCGGAGTATGAAAAAGTTGGAAAAGGAAAGGAAAGGGATCTTAGCAGGAAAGTTTGGGGAGAGACTATGCTGATTCCCTCTGGTTAAAGACCCAATAAAAAGGTTGCCAGGTGGTGGTGGCACACGCCTTTAATCCTAGACCTTGGGAGGCAGATCTCTTGAGTTCAAGGTCAGCCTGGTCTACATGAGTTCCAGAACAGCCAGGGCTACACAGAGAAACCCTGTCTCAAAAAACAAAAAACAAAACAACAAAGCCCAGATACAAGGACATAAATTTATAAATCATTGGTCATGGTGGTACATATCTTTAATCCCAGAATTCAGGGGTCAGAAGCAGGCAGATCTCTGAGTTTGAGGCCAGTCTGGTCCAAATATCATGTTCCAAATACCACTGAAATTGCCAGTATAAAGAAAGTTACTCAGTTACATTATTGCCCTGATTTTTTCACACAGAATATTCCATTTACTGTGTAAGTGCTGGTCATCTGGACATGTTCTCAGTAATATATTTGTTAGCAGGGTGGTTTCAATGGGGCAGAATTTGCTGCCAATAAAGCTTGAGTTTAATTTGTTACCTATTTCCAGTGGCAACCAATGATCAGGTGCTTTTATATCACAGGTTTCAATTCGTCCATTCTTTACATCGATGGACACTTGAATTTCCAAATGTGTCTGTTCATACGGCACATGAAATGTGGTGTTCACACTAAACTTAGGAGTCCAGCCATATATCCACTCCCAACTTTGCAGTTCTTTGACTTTGCTGTTTATCCCAGGAAACTGTGTCTCATCTGCTGGGTTGATTAGGTTAATGTGATTATCAATTTGATGATAAGCAGCATACTCCGCAGCAATAGCATTCATCAGAACTTCACAGGTCAGCGTGGGATCTTTTTCCAGAAGATTTTTGACTACAGAAGGGATACTGGGAGTGGCATTGCTCTTTATGCCTTGGTATGGGCTCTTCAGCAATGAAGACAAAGCGGTCCTGTTGGTACCACATAACAAGGTGCAGTGGTGATACGCGGCAATCCGGCCAATCTTTGACGCGGTTCCTGAGATTTTAAATTGCCCATCGAGTAACAGGTCAAGTTTTTTGGTGGGCTGCACGTCCAGGTGGGGTTGGACAGTATTCAGAGCTCTCACGATTAGTTTCAAGTTTTCCATCCTGTCATACTTGGTCTTGGTGGTAAAGAAGGTCAGGTTGATATTCCCCATATCGTGGTACACTGTTCCTCCTCCACTCCTTCTCCGAGCCAGTTTTATACCTTCCTGTCTCATCAGGTGGAGATTGCACTCCTGCCATGGGTTCTGGTGCCTCCCAATGACAACGCAGGGAGAATTCCTCCAAAGGAAGAGAATTGGCTTGCCTTCTAGATGTATGTGGTCATGGATCCAGTCTTCTACAGCCAGATTTTGATACACGTCATTGGAGAGCGACTGTAAAATGAGCCCATGTATGGCTGGGTTTCTAAAGCCAGCTGTTGGGACCTTGTGGTGACGCAGAAACCGGAAGCAGTTCTTCATGGAAAATGGGATTAGCATGCTTTTAGAAACAAGGCAAAAGAAGCAAAGTTAATTCAGTGAGAAAAAATTCTAGTCTTTAGATATTTGTTAATTATTCAAAACTCATCACAGGGTCCAGACCAGTTGCTTTTCTCCCCCTTTCAGCTTTCCCCTTAGTCCTGAGCAGCTCCATCACAGAGTGCTCAAAGGAAATCAATGAAGATAAATGTCAACTAAAATGAAATAAGTGGACAGTTTTCATATAGTAAGTATGAAATAAATACATTAAGTAATGTATAACAAAGTCAAATAAATTATTTTTGAATCCATAATACATTTTCATTGAGAAAAATAATAGATTAGCAAAAAGAAAGTGAAAGAATCCAGAATCCTATCATCAGGAGATCATCAACATTTTGGTATAAACAACCGGTTTTACTTCTGTTCTTGTGTATATCCTTCACACATACAAGTTTTCCCCTAAAAGTATATGGTACTGTTACTTCAAGCAACTTCCCCCACCCTGAGATAGGACATTCCTATGTTGCCCATCTTACCTTGAACCCTGTGCCCTAGCTT
The DNA here is from genome assembly GCA_902168415.1 of Peromyscus melanophrys. Lineage (NCBI taxonomy): Eukaryota > Metazoa > Chordata > Mammalia > Rodentia > Cricetidae > Peromyscus > Peromyscus melanophrys. The sequence goes on from CABHPR010143150.1 coordinate 12,304, forward strand.
CAACTTGAGCATAGACATACACTACCATTCCTGGCTTTCACTTACCATTAAGTTTATTTTTATATCATTTTTGTGTGTTCGTGTGTGTGTGTTCCTGTGTGTGTGTGTGTGTGTGTTTGTATACATATTTGTGCATGCGCAGGTCAGAGGTCAATGTTAGTCTTCTTCTATCACTCTCTACTATATTCTTTGAGACAGGGTCCTGAACCTGGAGCCCAGATATCCTCTTCTAAGTTGATCCAAAGGAGAAACAGTGAAGAATAGGTGTCATGATGTGCTGGATACTAGTAAACTAGAACGTGGTCACGGAAGTTGGGATTTGAAAAAGACCTTGTGACATCCTTTCCTAAGGTTAAGATTGCTACTCTTGGGCTGGAGAGATGGCTCAGAGGTTAAGAGCACCAACTGCTCTTCCAGAGGTCCTGAGTTCAATTCCCAGCAACCATATGGTGGCTCACAACCATCTGTAATGAGATCTGGTGCCCTCTTCTGGTCATATATGCTGTATACATAATAAATAAATCTTTAAAAAAAAAAAAAAGATTGCCACTCTCGTGAATATATAGAGGTTAAGGTAGAAGAGTTGCTTTTAAATTTTAAGCTTTGCAACTTACTAATTGAATAGTTTTAGGTAAAAAGTTTAATCTCATCTGATTCAATTGCCTTCAATTGAATTCAGTTCGAGAGCACATAGGATGACGGAATTAAATGTATTATGTATAAACCATTCACACCAGACTGATATGAGATGGACTGAAACAATTATGATTATAGGGTCTTCTCTTCCGATCTTTTTTTCTCATTTAGCACATATTCTTTCAAGTGTACAGGATTCCTAAAAGATGTGTCAAACTGGAATTTACCTTAATAAATTAACTATAGGCTGAGATTAACCAGGGAAAACTGAGATCTTGATAAGGGTTCTAGAACTGAACTAACTCATGAGTTAGTCCAATGCATGGGTTGCATATTTGTTTAATTAATGCATTTTCATCATATTTTAAAAGAACTCCATATACCCAGGCATAAATATACAGTGTGAATTAACTACAACAAAAGTATCAATTTGTCAAATTCTGAGATTCATCAATGAACCACATAAAGGTGATAAGAGTTACAAGGAAAATAAAAAGTAGGCCAGATTAGGGAGGGCTGGAAATCTGTATGTGAGTCAAATTTAAAGAGGATTGTTAATCTAGGCCTCATTAAAATGGTGACATGTGAGCCAACATTGAGGAGTTAGATGGAATGATTAGTAAGTGCCACAAAGTATTTTAGATATCAGAACACATTATGCCCCTACCCCAGACAGGGGTTCTTTATGTAGCCCAGGCTGTTCTGGAACTAGTGTTGTAGACTGGGCTGGCCTCTGCTTCAGGGTTGAAGGCATGCCCACACCCTCTGAGACTCTAATGTGTTTCTCTTTTATTCTGTTCTTCTGTAGCTGACTCCTGACTAAATGAAACAGTCCATCCTTTGAAAGCCTGGTAGAATTTTGCTTCTACAAAGTTACTTTGCACCTCTTTCTACACTCTTATTTTTTTTAGTTGAAAATTTTTTCATGTATTTTGATCATGTTCCTTCCCCTCCCCTCTTTGCCAGACCTTGCCACCTCCCTACCCACCCGATTTTATGTTTTCTTTAAAAAACAAATAAAATCCACAAAAACTAAAATAAAAATAAGCAAAAGACCAATAAGACAGAAAAATAACCCCTTCCCCCCAAGGAACAAAAAGCCTATGGAGTTAGTTTTGTGTTGGACAGCTACTCCTGGGCATGGGGCCTGCCTGGAGTGTGGTTGATACAATCATCTACATTTTATTTTAAAAGTTTAGCTGTGCAAGGGATGGAACCCAGGAACTTGCTCAATCTAGGTTTGAGCTGTACCGCCGAGCAACCCCCAGGTCTCTGTTTTCATCTTCATTATTAGTGTTATTATTATTATTTTTTTTTTCTCAGAAGGCAGTCCCACGTTCCGGGAGACACTTTGCACGGCCAGACATGCTTCTCCACGAACAGAGAGCAACGCAAAACCAAACCACAGACCCACTTTCTTCACAAGGCCTTACCAAAACTTTGCTAGCTCCCTAACAACGCGATCCAAGCCCGGAATCTCATTGCGGACTTAAGCAAGTTGTACCCTTCGTGAGCAGGCACGCGACTAGCACTTAGTTTATCCAACACCCTAATAGAATCAACTGTTCATAATAGCGAAATTACGACGTCCGGAGCACCGGGGGTAACCTGCAGAGCTTTCAGTACTAGTCCGAGGGGCCCAAGTGACGGACACGTGGTACACGCAGCACCCGCTACCGCTCAGCGAGTGCTGCCACAGACAGCAAATAAATCTGCTAGATCTGCTTCCGGCTTCACCCACCTGCCTCTTCCGGTCTCGCCCGTAGCTTTTGTTCTGCAAACTAAAGCTCAATCAGCACACCCGGGACCTGGAGCACTCAGCACGCGTGACCCAGTTCTTCCCCTCCAGCCACTCCCATGGAGGTTTGCCTTAGCGAGGGAC
>CABHPR010143151.1:10609-20655 GCA_902168415.1 Peromyscus melanophrys
TTTATTTATTTATTTATTTATTTATTTATTTATTTATTTATTTATTTATTTATTTATGGTTTTTCGAGACAGGGTTTCTCTGTGAAGTTTTGGTGCCTGTCGTGGATCTCACTCTGTAGACCAGGATGGCCTTGAACTCACAGAGATCTGCCTGTCTCTGCCCCCTGAGTGCTGGGATTAAAGGCGTGCGTCACCTCCACCCGGCTATTACTTATTTTTTTAAGATTTGTTTTCTATTCTACTTATGTTTGCATGTGTGTGCCTCTGTGTGTATGTGTATGTGTGTGGGGGGGTGGTCTGGGAGGCCACAAGAGGGCATTGGATCCTTTGGAGCTGGGGTGATAGATGGTGGTGCCACCCAACAGGGGCACTGGGAACCAAACCCAGATCTTTGAGAAGAACAGCAAGTGCACTTCACACTGAGCTGTCACTCCAGCCCTATATATTATTTTTTGTTTGTTTTGTTTTTATAAAATGCCAGCCATATCTTAAATTCTGTTTTTGTTGTTCACTTATTGTTGTCATTGTTTTGATGCCTTTGAGACAGGATTTATCCTCTATGTAGCCCAAGCTAGCTATGAACTTACTTTGTAGCCCAGGTCATCCCTGAACTTAAGATAATACTTCTTTCTACTGCCAGAGTGCTAGAATTACAAGCATATGCTACCATTTCCTATTTCCTATTTCCAATTTTTAGTTCTTCCTCTCTCCCCCATCTCTTTCTCTCTCAATTATGTGTGTGTGTATGTGTCTGTGCCTCACTGTGTACCCAGGCTACCTCCAATTTATAAGCTCCCTGCTTCAGCCTCCTGAGTGCTGGCATCCTAAAGACATACCTCCACTCCTGGCTCTTGACTGATTATTTTTTAACAGCATTTTGGAGAAACACAAAAGAGAGAGATCATGCAGATTAAAGGGGATGTTTTTATCTGGCCCGCTCTTCAAAGTTGAGTGCACTGGTTCAAGTGGCTACAGCTTTGATGGCTTCTCAGGGAACGGAAGCTCCATTCTCTCCACTCTCCTCACCCTCACTGACGAAGCTCTTCTCTTTTTTTGGGGGGGGAGGGTGGGGTGGGGAGGGGAGAACTTCCCAAATCTGTCGGTATATATTACAAAACTATTACTACTTAACACATTACATGTATTGAAATTATTTGTTCTATTAAAATGTCAGCACATCTCTTGAATTTTAATAGTGTTTGAGGATCAATCACTGTAACAGCTGCAGGGAACACTTTACAACTTACCTGAACAGTGGCGCTCTCTGCAGCTCCGCTAAATGGATGCTTCCAGTTTAATACATTTTATTAGCTGGCAAGAAGCATCCAAGTGGCTTCTTTTGGAAGTTTTATTCTTGATCCCAATGATGATTTACACAGAACCATTAGAAAAAAGTAATTTCAATGATGATGAAAATTATGATAATAATGATAGTAAATAGAATTTTAGTCAATAAGGATTGAGTGTCCTACTGTGCCTCGTACCCAGGCTTCCTATAAGGAGTACCCTTTGACTCTCATAGCAGCTCCGTGACATTGATGCTAGGCTGTTAATAGTACTCATGAGAAACTGGGGGGCAGAGTCAGTGACTGCAGTGACTAGGACCACCCAGCTACTATCCAGGTCCCTATCTGCTGGAATGAAGCCCCTGCAGCCAGCCCACCATGTAATACCAACCTGTGTCCATCAAGATAGGATCAACCTTTTTATGCCAACAGGACAGAACTTGCTCCCTGTTTTTTGCCATTTGTCAGCCATGTAGTTTTGAGCAGTCTCTTGGCCCTCTTTACAGTTCAGTTCTACCAGAGGGCACATGGGGTGTATTATTAGCACCTACCTGGAAAGGCCCTTTGGGGAACCCAGGTGTTGTGTTAGCTGCCACTACTCAACTGCCAGCTGCTGCTCATCTCCACAAGAGACCCTGAAAACTCCAAGGAGCAAAGGAGAGACTGTGCATACAAAAATCTGCTGGCCACTAGGAGCCCATGGGTGCTAAATATTTTTCTACTGTATTTCTACTTCTTGTTTGTAGCATGACAAAACAGGCTTCTGGATTCTCCAGTGCATGTGAGTAGAGAGAGCACGCTTTTTGGAGAGAAAAGAAGTCATGCTTTGCTACATCATGCCTGTCCTAGATTCCTCTGTATGAGGAGGTATGCACAAGTGGGTATTTGGGTAGACAAGCCTGTGTTCATACACTGGTCAGATGAGGATGTTGGGTGTCCCATTCTATCCTTCAGGCCTTATTCCCTTGAGAGAAAGTCTCTCACTGAACCTGGAGCTAGCCTGACATCCAGCAAGCCCCCCAATGATCCTCCTGCTTCCATATCCCTGAAATTATAAGTGCATGCAAGAATGCCAAAATTTTACAATATGAATTTGAGTTCTTATGCTTAGACAGCCGTTCTCCAAGCCAACTCCCTAGCCCCCTTTTCAAATTTCTAATTGAATTTATTATTTTATATATGGTGTGTGTGTGTACAGGGGTGTGAGTACATGCCATGGCACATATGTGGAGATCAAAGGATACTTGATAGAGTTAATTCTGTCCTCACACTGTGAATCCCAGGTGTCAAACTCAAGTCATCAGGCTTTTGGCAAACACCTTTACTTGCTGAGCCACTGAACCATCTCCTTACCAGTCGTTTTTTTTTTTTTTTTTTTAAATCTAGTTTATTTGTCTATAAATGAGTGTCATTCCCAAACCTCTTGCCCCATTATCTCTGTTATAATCCCATGATTGTTTTTCTGGTCTATTTTGCTCTTCATTGTTACCTCTGCTGGCTTCCTTTGAGATCACTCCCTCCCCCCACCTTTTTTTTTGGGGGGGGGCAGGATTTCTTATAGCCCAAGCTAGCTTCTGGCTTGCTATGTAGTTAAGGATGGCCTTGGACTTCCAATCTTCCTTGCTTCACCTCCTGAGTGTTGGGATTATAGGTGTGTACCCCCGAACCCTGTCTATGCAGTATGGGGGAACTTAGGACTTCATCCATGCAAAGCAAGCACTCCACCAACTGAGCCCCAGCCCCAATCCCTCCTAGGTAAAGATTGAATTTATTTATGTAATTGGATTCTGCACATATCTTTGCCTATAAACGAGACTTTTCTAGATTTTGTTGGAAATTGCCATTTACTCTGGGTAAAAAATTGTTGAAAAGATATTAATACATTACTTACTATAATGAATTAAATTTTCATGTCATTTCTTTATTTACTTATTGTTTTTATCCTTTAGCAATGTAATTTATGACAGCAACAAATTAAGGGACAACTTTGTGGCTCTTTCGATGAACCAAAAAGATATTTACCCCAATTTAGTGGTCACTGGGAATACAAACAACCAACCAGCACCACCAAGTTAATGGAAAGAGTAGAAAGATCTCCCAGTACCATCAACATCCAGAGCACTAACCATTGCACCATGGGGTCCTCTGCTTCTTCCAATATCAAGAATGTTATTTTAAAGGAGACTGCTCCATGTTATTCCAGACAGCAGAATGGTGAAATGACTCCCATTTGAGTCAGAAACGAGACATGAGTATTTACTGTAACCATCAGTATTTTCATAGGTTACAAGTTTTAACAAATATACTTCAAAACAAAAAAGAAAATAACAGTCAGGTAGTGGTGGTACTTGCCTTTGAGTCTGAGGCCAGCCTGGTCTACAAAGTGAGTTCCAGGACAGCCAGGGCTATACAGAGTAACCCTGTCTCAAAACAACAACAAAAAAAAAAAAAAAAAAAGAAAGAAAGAAAAGAAAAGAAAAAAATGACAAGCAATGGAAAAACCCAAAATGATCTTAACTTAAAAATTATGTATTTATAATCCTACAGAAGCTAAAAAGCAAAGATATTCTAGTAAAAGTCACTAACAAGAGCAGTCTGGAGAATTGGCTGGAAACAAGGTGAATACACACAAATCAAAGGATTTTTACATATGCCTTGCCATAGCTAGTGAGTTAATGAAAGATAGGAATAAGAAAAAATCCAAATTATGAATAAAGCCATAAATTATTTAAGTATCATTCCATAAAAGCAACTGAATAACTGCCATATAGTTTATTTAAAGGCGTTGACAATATACTACACATCTACAATGGTATGATATAATTCTGCCATAGAATATCTGCTTCAACAAGGGTTACTCAGCAAATGCTAAACTTGGAAGAATATTTTCCAATTCCTAATTTTGTTTTCAAAATAAACATCAATTGAACTTGGAATTTGAGGCCTGATATAAAAACACACTGTGTTTTTGTCTGGTATATTCCTGGTAACTTATATTTTCAAGGACGTCTCTACTAGGAAGCAAGTCTACAGTTTAGGCAGACAGGCTCTGGAGGTATACAGAGGAAAAAAGGCGGGTGGGGAGACCTATGGCACTTTCATGTACCAGTGAAGGGCTGTTTCTGTGTGGCACATCAGCCTGCTTCCTCAAAATGTTCTTTAACCAAATACAGCCTCACATGACATCCTATCTTCACCACACCACAGTCTTCCTTCTCTGGGGCCTTGGAAATAGGTACCATCCCCCTAGACCTGGCCTCTCAGTGATCTGGAACCATGGTGAAGTGAAGGAACCAACTTTCACATGCTGTTCTCTGACCTCCGTGTATGTGTGGGCCGGGGGGGTGGGGGGTGGGGGGGTGGGGCGGTGTGCCACAGCACACATGTGGAAGCTGGAGAACAACCTATGGGAGTCAGCTCTTGCCCTTCATCCTTGGGTTCCAGACATCACACTCAGGTTGTTGGGCTCGGCAGCAAGTCCCTCTCTGCATTCAGCTCTCTTTCTGGCTTGAAAATCCACTTCTTGACTAGTGGGAATAACCCACTAAACTATGAGCACAGTGCAAAGAACTTGATATTCTGAGGCACAAAAGGCTTTAAGAATTCAATTATCTCATAGTTTGAATGCACATTTAACCTCGACAAACCTTTTTTACTTCCTTCCCATGACGTGAAACAGACTTCATGGCAATTTAGAGTTTGTATTAAGACTTAAATAAGATACTGCAACAAAACCCTTAATGTAAGATTTGTATATCCATCACGTTCCTGCTAAGCATTTGGTTTGCCTTATGGGAAATTCTCAGAATTGGATGCTCAGGTAGATAGGTGTGGTCCCTTCCCTCATGAAGCATGTGTTCGTCATGTGAAGACAATTGAACAAGGACACTTAGGAACCACTAGTAGGAGCAGCGAACATTGTAGACGGTTAAAGTATATAGCAGGAACCACGCCTTACAGTTCCTAAGTGTCCTCCATGTCTGAGGATATATTTACTTACTTTTAAAATTTTTTTGACATAATAATTACATCATTTCCCTTTTCCTTTTCCTCCCTCCGAACCCTCCCATTTTCCCCCTCCCTCTTCTCTCTTTCAAATTCATGATCTTTTTTGTTGTCACATATATGCATATATATATATTCCTAAATACATAAATGAAATCTGCTTGTTCTATATAATGTTAATTGTACATACATATATGTATATATTTCTAAACTTGCCTTTAATTGAAGCCATTGAAGATGTGAATACCATTGTAAGAAATAATGCAGAGAGATTCTCTTGGATCCTTTGACCATTTCCCTCCAAAGACAACATAGTCAGGCTATTGATGTAAATAGAATCTATAAATCTTTTTCTGAGTTTCTATATTATTTGCACATTTTCTTGTGTCTGTCTGTCTGTTTGTCTGTCTGTATTTAGTTCAGTCCAACTCATCAAATGTGCAGCCTTCTCTAGCCACAACAGTGTCACACCTACAGATCCCTTGTGTATTGGCTATTTTTCTCATTGCTATGACAACACTCATCAGAAGCAACCTAGCAGAAGATGGATTTATTTGAGTCAGGGTTTGAGAGGATGCAGTCCCTCACGGTGGGAAAGGCCTAGTAGAACCTATGGCAGCTCCTGGCTGTGGCTGTGGGAGCAGGAGGCTGCTGGATTATGTCCTGACAGACTAAGAAGCTGAGAGGCTGGAGTATAGCTCCTAAGGCCTGACTCCAGTTACCTACTTCCTTCAGCTAGGCCCTGCCTAAGGGTGCCACCACCTCCCCAAACAGCGCCACCTGCTGGGGACCACATATTCAAACACGTGCCGTGGGGAGACATGTTTCATTCAAACCGCCATGCCTTGTGTTGCCTTTCAAATGTCTACCTCTTTTTATGTCTCTGCTTTATCCCTAACCCTTCCTGACTGATCACTTTAGAAATTTTATACAGAAAGAATCAAACAACAGCTCACTTTTGAGACTGGCTGTATCTTTTCAGTCTGACTCCCTGGAAATTCATCCAAATCGTTGCATGTATTGGTACCTTTTCTTCTCCAGCAATATTTCCTGGTGTGTTTGTATGGGCCCATAATTTGTTTAAATCCACCTTCGGTGAAGGGAATTTCAGATGATTTTCAGGGTGGCTGTTGAGAAGAAAGGTGTTTTAAACACCTGTGTACAAGGTTTTGCATGACTATCATGGTATATGGTGTACGTATGCTTCTGTATTGTTGGATCCCTTTGCTACTGTCTTGTGGATAGCTCACTGACATTTATTCCACAGTCTTTCATCTCAGGACAATACCTAACAAGAGGATAACACTTTGTAAATATTTGTTGGGTGAGTTCTAAATTTTGTGGTAGGAAGGATGCCAGAGGAGAGCATTCCTCCCTTTCATATGCCCTGGTCTCAACTGAGTCCTCATCAGCCACCATGTAACTCAGCTTGAGTTACATAAAAAAGAATGAGCATTTCGTTTTGTGCCTCATAAATAATCCGCCTGCCTATATTTTGGTTTGTGCTTCTCTCACTGCTGGCATTAAGCCACGGATTGCATCTAGGCCCACGGCCAATGGGTTAGAGTGGAAGGCGGACCCCAGGGCCAAGGCTCACTTTGTTTAGTATGGTTCGCTCAGTTCTGTTGACATGGACAGTCCTTCTACACTCAGCCAGTCACGTTGCAGTGAGGGTGTTATGGATTTCATGGGGACTCAGATGTGAGGGTTTAGACCCATCTGCTCTTTCCATACTATTGGAAAAGGGGATTGCATATAGCAATGGCAAGTAACAGTATTGTCTGTGAATAAACAAAGGGTTTAATTTTGTTTGTTTGTTGTGAGAACTAACAAGGATATATACTTCCTTGGTTGAGGACTCCTCTGATCAAGCACGTGCGTGCGTGCGTGCATGCATGCGTGATTGCGTGCGTGCGTGCGTGCGTGCGTGTGTGTGTGTGTGTGTGTGTGTGTGTGTGTGTGTGTGTGTGTACTCAAGTGGAGGCCGGAGGACAACATCAGGTGTTGTCCCTCAGGAGCTGTCAGCTTGTTTCTTCCATCTTTTGTTTCTTTTGTTTTAAAGACAGGCTCTTTCATTGATTGGCCTGGGGCATGCTGATTAGGCCAGTGAGTTCAGGACCTGTCTGTCTCTGCCTCCCCAGTGCAGAGGTTCCATGTACATGCTACCCTGGCCAGGTTTTGTTTGTTTATTAATGCTAAGCATTGAACTCAGGGGCTCAGGCTTAGGTAGGAAGCATTTTACTAACAGTGACCATACTGTCTCTGCAGCCCAGGTCTCTACTTTTATAACAACCAAGAATATTCATAGATATGATCCACTAGTGATATGCTGCTCAGATAGGTTAGCTCTAGTCAGTCTGCAGCCCAAACTTCACACCCCAAACTGTCATTAAGAGTAATTTCTGCAACAGCCAAAGAGCAGCTCAGCTGTCCATCAAACCGTTCTTTCCTTCAAGTTGAAAAAACCCATATATGGCATGCTGCTCTCTCTCAGGTTCAGGCATCAGTAACTTAAAAATGGAATCCTGTGAATAATAGATAATTATATAATACAGAATAGGAAAACTTAGGATGCTGTAGATACTAGACAGACAGAACAAACGATATAACCATGTGAAAGGTGCCTCATGGCTCTGGAACCATGTCCCCTCTATAGAGAAGAGAAGATTGGTACCAAAGACTGTGTTCCTCGTGTAGAAAAGGCATTCGTTGTTAACGTCCAGCTGGATGTTGCCATGTGGAAATTCAATCCAAGTCTTCCAAAAGCCTTCAGTTTCCCTAGAGAAACTAGGTATTTGTATCTATTTAAAACATAAAACCATCATAAAATGTCAGCAGTGGATCCGTTGTATAAACCAGTTTGGATTGAGCCAAATTCACTGCAGCCGACAGGTAGATTGAGCCTGCTGGCCACCATCTTGTCAAAGTCTTTTAAACCTGATTTTAAATCAGCCCTTTTTGGTTTTCTGTGATCCTAGTCTTTTACCCAACGTTCTTCAGGAGTCACTTCCCCCATTCAAAGGTCAGTTATTTTATAAAAAGTCAACTCTGCCGTCTTAACTATAAATCTCTCATTTTCATACCAAGTAAGAAAGACTCGTTTCTCTCCAGCAAAAATGTGGCTCCCTCTCTTTCAATATGCTGCAGAATTAACTATAGAAGTCTTTCTGCCTCTTACATACCCATAACTGCCCCAATCATTCAAAATCTGGAATATTCTGTTCTGTAGTTGTTAATGTGGCTTTGACATTTCTTCCAAATGAAGGCTGTCATTCACCACCAGTTCTCAGCAGTGACTGACACCGTAACTCAAGAAGATATGTTCTGATCTCCTTGACCTGAGATGGGTACACCCACCCTCTATTTGGTCACAGTGGGACAGACCCTCAAAGCACTGTTAGATAGAAGGTAGGGGCAGTGTGTGTGTGTGTGTGTGTGTGTGTGTGTGTGTGTGTGTGTGTGTGTGTGTGTGACAAGAGTCAATATCACTCCTATGTGGTCAGTGACCAATCTGGAGAACACTTGTTTTTATGGTTGGCATGTGGCCAGACTTGCTTGAGGACCACACTGTCATTGTGTTGAGATTTAAAAGCAGAAGACCTGGCTGCTCTGTCTCTGCTCATGAGCTACAAGCCTTTCTCTTTGAATGAACACAGAACCTGGGAGCCAAGGCACTGGGTGATGGGAAGGAAATGATCACAGTACTTGGTGGTGAGGTTCTGTTGGCCTTGCAATCCCCTGACTGCCATCTGATGGGAATTTTTGATTCTGGAGGTCTCATGACTGGAAGGTCTCCACGTTGATACTGAAGCTTCCACTCTAATGTGATCTTTATTCTCTTCTCTGTGATGGGGAGGATGGCTTTGTCTGTTCTCGTTGTTTTAGCCATGAACTCTCTTATTCACAGAGCTGAGGGTCCCTAGGTTCTGAGTCTTATAAAGCTGACAGAGAACCCTTGTTATGAGGCTGAGAATAGATTTTGTCATTAACATATTAGTCATAATTGGGGAACATGTAAAACATTCATTTTTACACTGGCCTTTGTTTGGTTTCCTCCAACATCATTATGGACTTTTCTCCATTTCTTCCCACAGAGTAAAAGAGAGTTCACAATTTCATTTTTCTCAGCACCACCTTGGAAGTTCTGTTCCATCCTTGCAGTGTGTAAAGCCGGGGGCCCAGAAGAGGAGCAGGATTCACTGACCATTGCTAACAGAAAGGGTGATATATGGGCTGGAGCAGAGCATAGGCCAGCTGGGCTGAAAGTGAGTGGAGACTAAACATCCTCCCTCTACCAAATCAAGAGTAAAAGAGGGATCTGAGGCAGAGCCAAGAGGCAGGGAGTCAAGCTTTTACAAAACAACCACCCAGCTGTGCTGAAAGAGGGCTGTAGCCAGTCACCTTATGATGTGTGGAAGCCAAAACACAGGTCAGCCTACATCTAGTACCTTGCATATATCAGGTGGGCTATCACATGGTAGAGACTGAACAGTCTGAGAGGGCCCACTCTAAGAGAGAGAGGACTCTGAGCCCTACAGGAAAGAGCTGGAGTAGAATTGGCTCTTGGGTTCAGAACACAGTAGAGAGGGAGGACTGCTGTGGACCCAAGTGTCCCATGATGCTTGCTAAAGTAAGAAACCCTGAGCAGGAGAGATGTGTGCTGTCTGTCTGTGTCCAAAAGAAGAGGATACAAGGCAGAATGAATAAATGTGTAACTTGTGTGAATCTCACTAGAAAAACCTAGATTCCATTGAA
>CABHPR010143152.1:0-40741 GCA_902168415.1 Peromyscus melanophrys
GAGAGAGAGAGAGAGAGAGAGAGAGAGAGAGAGAGAGAGAGAGATTGGATGTCTGAGACAGGGTCTCTCACTGAACCTGGAGCTCCCTGTTTTAGCTGGGCTGACTGGCCAGTGAGCCCTGAGCATCCACCTGTCTGCCCCACCTGGGGCCGGGGTTCCAGACATACCATGCTTGGCTTTTTACCTGAATACTTGGAATCCAAATTCAGGTCCTAGCACTTACGCAGCAAGCACTTTACCATGGAGCCATCTTCCAGCCCCAGCATCCTTTGCACTTTGAAAAGTGATACGTTACAACATTTACTAATTATTGTAATTACTAATTACTGTAATCTGCCCCAAATTCAACAGCTTGAAACAGCAATGGTATATTATCTCACGGCTTTTGAGGGACAAGATCTGGATAGGGCTCAAAAATCTCACTGAGTATCTCCATATCTGGATGTCTTGAATTCAGTTACAGTAAGGACTCACTTGGCCCTGAGTCTCATCTGAAGGCTTGAGGGAGGGAGGGCACCTCTCCCATGCTTGTGCCTCACCTGTCCCCTGTAGATGTAACCAACCGTCTTATTAAATAAGAAGCACAGAACCAATACAAAAAAGAAAGCCAAGAGGTCAGAGCTAAGAGCTAAAATCTTACCCTTCCTCCTGCGGTGGTCCTACCTCTCTGAAGGAGAGCTACTTCCTGTGTTAAAGTCTTTATAAAAACTTTCAGTTCTGCCTTCTCATTGGTTGTAAACCCAACCACATGACCGCCTCGTCACTGCTTGTCTGTACAGACCTCCAGGTCTCCTATGGTTGGTATTGAGATTAAAGGCGTGTGTCTCCAATGCTGGCTGTATCCCTGAACACACAGAGACTTACCTAGCTCTGCCTACCAAGTGCTGGGATTACAAGCGTACACCACCACCGCCCTGCTTTCCTATGGCTTGCTAATAGCTCTGACCCCCAGGCAACTTTATTTATTAACATACAAATAACATTTTAGTACAAAAGAAAATATCACCATAGTCCCCCAACCTTCAGAGGTCTGCACGGAGTCATCTTGTAACAGGACAGCCAGCTGCTCTCAAAGCAAGGAGCTAAAGAGAGAGTGAAATGGCTAAAACATGAAGAGAGAGCCATGCTGTAGGAGAGAGGACCAGAAATAAACCCACGGCCAATGCTATCTGAGTCTCAACAAAGGTACCAAAAATAGACATTCTAAGGAGAAAACGAACCTCTTTAGTAAATGGCGCTGGAAAAACTGGACAGTCCCGTGTGAAAATAAAAACTGGATTCTTATCTCTCACCATGTGCAAAAATCAGCTGGAAACAGAGGCAGGAGCTTTGAAACCACAGGAGGAAAACATGGGGGAGACACTTCAAGATCTAGGCATTGTCTTTCTAAATAGAAGAGATGTCTCGGTGGAACAGGGGCTTGCCACCAAGCCTGATGGTCTGGGTTTGATCTCAGAGGCCATATGGTGGGAACACACACACATAATTCAAATGTTTTCATTGACAAATGGGATGTCACTGATTCAAAAAGCTACTGTAGTAGCCAAATGGGCTAAGACGCACCTGTAAACGAACACTCTGGAGGCTGAGGCAGGGGGATTTGTAAATTCAAAGCCATCATGTGTTCCATAATAAGACCCTGTGTCAAAGCAGGGAAAAAGATAAAACTTCTTCAAAGCAAAGAAACAATAACGGAAAGACAGTCTATAGGAGGGGGATTTCTGCCAGCCATTCACCTAACAAAGCAATGGGTCGCTGACTTTCACTGGAGGGTCTAAAATCACCAGCCCTAATACATTTTGCTAGTTTGGTTTGGTTTTGTTAGAGAAAGTCTCACTTCGTAGCCCTGGCTGGCCCAGAACTCACTGTGTAGACCACGCTGGCCTTGAACTCACAGAGGTTCACCTGCCTCTGCTTCCTGAGTGCTGGGATTAAAAGCATGTGCCACCACACCTGGCCAATGTCTACTAGATACTTATCACAGAAGTGAAAAGTGATGAACATGAATGAGCAATAAAAAGCTTATGGGGCTGGAGAGGTGGCTCAGAGGTTAAGAGCACTGGCTACTCTTCCAGAGGTCCTGAGTTCTATTGCCAGCAACCACATGGTGGCTCACAACCATCTGTAATGAGATCTGGCGCCCTCTTCTGGCCTGCAGGGACACATGCAGGCAGAACACTGTATACATTATACATATATATATATATGTATAATATGCGCATATATATATCCCTATACAGGTCTGCACCATTCAACTTACGTAAAAAATCATGCCATAGCACTCTTGGTCATTTTTAGGTTAGCAAAATCAATTTTTAAAAGAATAACATAGTGGGGCTGGAGAGATGGCTCAGCAGTTAAGAGCACCTGTTGCTCCTGTGGAGGACTGAGGTGCAATTCTCAGCACACACATGGCAGCTCACAACTCTCTGTGACTCCAGTTCTGGGGCCTCTGACACCCTTCTGACCTCTGTAGGCACTGAATCCATGTGGTGCATATACACACGTGCAGGCAAACACTCATAACACATAGAAAATAAAAATAAACAACTGATTTTTAAAGGATTAAGATAGTGTTCTTTCTCTAAGGTGAGGAATTCACATTTGCTCCCTAAGAGTCAGAGACACTGTCCAAAGTTCCCTGGCTTCTCCCACAGCAGGTTCTATCTTCTGATGGAATGGATGTTACATAGAAAAAGAAAAAAAAAGTCAAATCAGAGAAACAAAATTTCAGTGAATGAGACACATGTCCTCAGCACTCACACAGTTGGGAAGAGGTCAGGGGAAAAGTCTAGAATCTTTAGAAACACCTAGAGGAGTCGAGTATCAAGACCTGTGACTTAAATAGTTGATGTGTCAACTGATGAAGAGATTTTTTGTGACTTGCGTGTTGCTCGGCCTTTGCAACGATACAAACACCAGAAGCCAGGCCAGGACTTGATTTCTGCCTGCTAAGCTGTTCGTGCTTCCGACTTCCATTGCCTCTTAATCAGAAATTGGAGCGTGTGTTAAACATTGCAGGGGAAAGGACACAGCCCTTTTCCTCTGATGCCACCTTTTTAATGACCTGTTTAAACAGATAAAAACTGACTTTAATAACTGCTAGCGATATTAGAGATACCGAATGGCTCCGCTTCTGATTCTGTATATGTTTAACAAATTAAGCATTTCGTCGTTATGACTGAAGCAAAGTGCTCGGCAGGATGAGCCGAGAGATTCATACTTCTCCTCTAAGGGACACTAACAAGTTAGATGGATCTGGCTTCCATTGTAATACTGTAACTTTAATGTAGCACTTCAGTTCTCAATACGTTCCTGTCAGAACTGGAAAGTGGTTTTGATACTATGAAACGGCACACACATACTCTGGTTTCTCTTCAGATCTTATAAATCTTTCGCCTTTTACATTTTTGCTTTATAACGCAAATTCTGAGGCAGAATCCACCTTGTCTCAAGAGCAGAGGAGGCTATCTTGTCATCCCTCATCTGCCCACTAGGTGGCACTTCTCAGTGGCTAGAACACTTGACAACACACCACTGGTGAGCTTCAAAGGGCCATTACTTCACAACCCAAGACCCACTTGTTTTACCAGGAAAACATCCCACGGTGTGTTGGCTTTAATCACGTACTGAAATCGCCATATGAGGTGAACTAAGAGCCCACAGTTCTCTGGGATTGTGCAGACTAGTGGGTTCAACTCCCGACTCCCTACCTAATGGCTGTGTGACTGATGAAACTCACTTGTCCTCTCTGTGTCTCAGACACAAGAACAGCAACCACACTTCCTGACTCAGAAAGGTGATAGCAGTAAAGAAACCCCTGCGGCAGTGCCTGACTCGTTGTGGGTTTTACTTAATGGGTGTCTGCTTCCCGGTAAACACCCTGAGGATGGGTTCCTCCCTGGTAGTTTCCTATTGACAACCCTGGGAGTAGGGACTGGCATTGGACCCATTTAACAGATGCGATTAAGGCCCAAGACAGTGAGTGAACTAGTGTTCCTAGCTGTGTTCATGACACACTGTAAACTCCTCCATAGTTCACTTGTGCGCGCCTCCAAATCCGAGTTCTACACTGTCTCACCCCAAACAGAATAACAAAAGCCAAGAGACAGAACTCCAACTAGGAGACCACAGTCATTTAAAACTGCTCCTGGCACCAGCGAAGGGACTCAGAAAATAAAGGCACTTGTCGCGGAAGCCTGGTGACCCAAGTTTGATCCCCAGGTTCCACTGTGGAAGGAGAGACTGGGCTCATGAAAATCGCCACCTGACCTCTAAAAGCATGCACCAGGACACATGCCTGCACGCGCGCACGCGCACACACACACTCACACGTAATAAAATTTAAAAATAAATAAATAAATAGAAATAAAACCCATCCTCCTGGCCCCTCAAAATGCTTTCCTGTCCCCAACATAATTCTGTATTCTTTCCTTTGCATCGTGAATATCCCTTAAATTAACTTTTTCTCTCAACATTTATTTCTGAAGCCCACATGATATAACTAGCTTAATAAATCTTTAAAAATTTCCCGAGATTTGGTTCTGAGGTGAACGTAACACTCTCTCACTTTAAAAAAAAAGTTACAAGTGAAGAAAAGATGATTCCACAATTCTGCCCAGCGATAAAAATAGAATCCCAAACCCTCTACCCAAAAATTCTTCCTCTTTCCAATGGCTGTTTTTTTCCTGTCCATCCTTGAAATGACCTTGGTTTAATTCCCTGCATCTCAATGAGTGAATCTACATAGAAAGTGAAGGTTAATTAATGAAGGATTGGTTCTTCCCTCAGCCCACCAGGCAGTGGTTGACAGCAAGCCCCCTCCACACGGCAATATCCTATATCTCATTAGAAATGGCCAGATGAGTGTGCCTGCCTTAGACCAGCGGAGAGAAAGGAAATAGTTTGCTAATGATGGCCTCTCCACTGCCTGTGTGCCATCACAAAACTCCCCACCAGGCGCCTCTAACCCTGAGTCCATGCTGCCCGTGAACTCACAGACTCCACAGTGTGAAACTAGACAGGAAGCCAAAACTCACATTCCGGTGCAGTTCAGACACTCACGTGCAGGCTGTGCGATGCATTTGCATAACTCCTAGTTCCTCTTGACATTCCTTGATTCCACAGATTTCAAACTGAGCTGCCCTAGAACAGTCTCCCAGTCAAACCAGGGGTGAGATTGGGGCCACACGCATTTCATTGTGGGTGTGCCCTACGCACTGTGGGAGGCTAACGGTGTCCCTCCAGGCACCAGTCACACCTAGCCCCTAGCTGAGACAGGCAAAACTGTCCCCAGGTGTTACCAAATTTCAGCTCCCAGGGGAAGGGCAACCCCTATGTGAGGACCTTTGAACTAGGGGGTTAGGTGAAGTTTTAGGATCTGTTTTCCTTAATTTTTCACGATGAGATAATTTCAAACTGACAGGAGAAAAGTTTCAAAAGTCATGAACCTCCCCAATTTACCCCCAAATGTTACTCCACAAAACCAGCACTCTCAGCTCAGTTACTATTTAGTGTGGCTGTGGCTGCTTTTGTGAGTCGGAGTCTCATGAATCCTAGGCTGACCTGGAATCCATAACTGAATATGTCCTTGAACTTCTGATCCTCCTGCCTCCACCTCCCTGATGAGATTACAGGTGTGAGTGATCACACCTAGTTACACAGTGGCCAGGGCTCGAGCATTCTAGTAAACTGCTCTCCCCACTAAGCCACATCCTCAGACTCACTGTCCACTGAGGAAAAGCAGGAATTAGGGGATGGAGAGATAGCTCAGCCGTTAAGAGCACTGGCTGCTCTTCCAGAGGACCCAGGTTCAGTTCCCAGCACCCACACGGCAGCTCATACCGGTCTCTAACTCCAGATCTAATGGATCTGATGCCCTCTTCTGGCCTCTACGGGTACTGCACACACATGGTGCACAGACATACATGCAGGCAAACACACCTACGCATCAAATGAAAATAAGCAGTTTTAAAGACAGGCTTCAAAATCAAAATAATAATGGTTAAATAATTGACAGATCTTACTCAAGCATTAACAAGCAACCATCAGCATCCACTTCCGGGTCCAAGGTTTGGTCTACCACCCTTGCCATGGTCAGGTCCCCTTAGCTTCTGCCTTTCTGGTCCCTGGTCCATCTTTGTCTATTGTGACCATGACGTGTTTGGGGAGGACCACCCAGCTTTTTTGTAAAACATCTCTTAGTCCGGGTCTGCTGGAGGTTTCAGTGATTGGTCGGAAAGGCTGCATTTAGAGCAGAGTGAGCGGTATCAGCCTGCGGCTCAGCTGTACACAGAATCAGGACAAGGTATGGACTGCTGACTGGGCTGTGGTGAAGATAGAAACATCAGCAGTTTCTGTACAGTTCCACTTGCCTCCTTTCTACATAGTTGGCATCTCCTGGTGTCCCCTTTTGGACTGAGACTACACAGACAACCTGATTCTCCCTGAATTGTGCCTACTGATGTTAGCATCCACTGGCAACCCTTTTCTTCTTGTGTTTGAGGCAGGGTCTCTCTTGATGTTTTTATCAGGCAGTGTACTCCACACTGTCTGGCCTGCAAGCTTCTGGGAGACCCTCCTGTCCACACCTCCCATCACACTTGGGAGTCTTGGTATTGCAGATATGTGCCACCACATCTGACTTTTTATGTGGACTCTGGGGATCCAACTCAGGTCATCATGCATGACATGTGACTTTACCCACTGACTCTCTCACCAGCCCTAGACTACAATTTTAATGTCATGAGTGCAGGCCTTATCAAAGTCTGGGATATGGCTGTGACCAGAGCTGTCTGGGAGATAGGTAGAGGCTTCCTCAACACCCCAGGCCCTCCCTGCTTCCTGCTCCCTGTGCTCTCAGAGGTGCCATGACCAAGGCAACTTATAGAAGTTTACTTGGCTTACAGTTCCAGAGGGATAAGAGTCCATGGCGGCCAAGTAGAGGTAGCAGGTGGCAGGTGCCTGAAGAGTTCACATATCAAACCGCAAACAGGAAGCAAAAAGAATGTGCTGGAAACAGTACACAGCTTTTGAAACCTCAAAGCCCAGCCCAGCCCACCCCACATCCCACCCCTGGTGACACACTTCCTCCAGCAAGGCCATACCTCCTAAACCTCCCCAAACAATGCCATCAACTGGGTACCAAGTATTCAGATGTCCAAAACGTAAGTGAGGGCATCTCATTCAAACCACCACAGGTGTAGAGAGGATACACCAAGCCCTAGAGCTTCAGGTATTACTCCTTACAGTGTGTATAGCGGGGATTCAGTAAATGGGATGGAGAGAATGCCACAGCTCTGTTCCGGGGAAGTCTTTGCTTTCCAACAGGAAAAACTGGACCTCAACATCTTCATACGAGAAGAGAAGCATCTTTTATCTTCTTCTAAATGATCTGCAAAGTGAGTTAGTGTGGATTCACTTAGTTTGTTTTCTCTCTACAGGATAACATTAATAAACAAATTGGAAACCACACGAGTCGGAATGTAAATTATTTACAGTGGACTTGAAGAGCTCAGAGGGCTTTATAAGGTGAATAATTTATCAATTCACAGGCAGTTTTTTTTTTCACTAATTAAGGGTGAATTTTTTACCAATAAATCGTGAGAAGTTTGGGGAGGTACATGGAGTGAAGATTGGTTCAACCCAACTGATGGTTACTAAAGGGACTGTGACGTGCCAAGTTCATGGCTGGACACAGTGACTAGAGAAATGCATGATGGGAGGCTGGGATGCAGCTCAGGGGCTGAGCACTTGCCTAAATCTCCAGTACAGCAAAAATAGAGAAGGAAAAAAAAATCAAATAAAGGAAGAAAAAGATGGAGTTTCTGCTTTCAGCTGGCTGTGAAGGTAGGCACGGCATCCTCAGGGCCAAGTGCACACACTGCCATTCACCAGAGCCGCTCCCCAGATAGGCCTGAGGCGCTGGGATGCAGGAACACGGTAGGAACCAGCAGAATGACAATGTGTGAGAGACAGATTGCTAGATGGGCAACACTGACACAGTCTGGGAAGGATAAAGGTGGAGTCACCAGCCAGATGCAGAGGAAGCAGGATGGCAGTCAGAGTAAAGGTAACCAAGCCATGTAAAAGAATGTAGATTAAAAGATACGAGTTAAGTTATAAGAACTAGTTAGGAACAAGCCTAAGCTAAGGCTGAGCTTTCATAATTAATACTAAGTCTCCGTGTCGTTATTTGCGAGCACACCACTGCCCATTCTGGAAGCACTTCCCTGTATCAGCAGGTTGTTCAGAATGAAGGAAACTCAGTCTGGACTGAGGGCAAAGGGCACCTTCTATGACCAGGGTGGGGGCGTTTCCTGAAGAGCAAACAAGTACCAAGTGCCCTCCTTACTGCTGTGGTGCACAGACAGGAAGAGGAAATCAATAGCAGTGGGGTGAGAGGTCGCCCGGAGTTCAAGGGTAGAGTCCTGCATTTCATGTGCCAAGTCCTGGATCCCAGCATCAAATAAAACAGTGTGGTGTTGCACGCCTGTGATCTGTGGTCTCTCATGGGCTCAGAGCTCCCCAAGTAGGCTAGGCAGGCTGGCCAGCGAACCCCAGGGGTCCTCTTATCTCTAACCCCCTAGTGCGAGGATTACAAGCACGTGCCACTATGCCTGGCTTTTTTCCCCTGGGTTCTGAGGATCTCAGTTCCGTCAGTTATGCTCGCAAGGTAAATCCTTCACCAACTGAGCTGTCTCCTCGCCCTCTGCAGATCTCATGCGCTGAATTTTACTTGGAATGGACCTTGTCTTGCAATGACTTGTCTCTGGCATCAGCACCAATTCCTAGATGGGTCACACCCTCAGCACCCCCACCACAACCTTGCCTCTAACACTAAAGCTGATGAGTGTCACCGCCGTCCTAGACACAGAAGTCACTCCGGTAACATCTGCTTTGACTCTGAGGACAAGAAACCCAAAATCACACTGGGTGGGGTTTGTTAAGAAACACTGGGTTTCTTTCATCCTGTTGTTCCTCCATTCTTTGTCATTCCTGGGACCACCTCCTGGTCCAAAAGTGTTGCTGGAATATCTGCTGTCAAAAACATATTCAAGCTCTGAGGAAGGATGGAGGGGGAGAAAAAGAAACACCCACCCCCTCCTTTTAGATACATTTCCCACATAATCGAACAAAAACTTAGATTCATGGTCCCATTTTGCCGCAAAGGATCATGGGAGGATTTACTTTATTGGGGGCTGTCATGTGGTACTTAACAACTGAAGGTCAAGTATAGGGAATATGGGGAGGGGCGGGTATGGGGTTAGCAAGCAATCGGCTCTCCCACTCACTCCAATATGGCTTATGCCCGGTTTTAATTTGTCTTTCTCTGCTTCTCCTTAAGTGCTAAGAAAAATAATGAGATAGCTGAAGTTTTCTGAAACCCTGAAAGCGAACTCATTTACCTTTATAATTTTCTATTAATCTCCTCCCCGAATTCATTTTGCATTTAATTCGGACTCCAACACGTTAATACTGTCTCTCCGGTTTTTACACATTAGCGGGCTCCATCATGTCAGACTTTCTCTTCTCTCTTATGTTCATTTATTTGAACTTTTAGTGGTCTTCTAGCCTATCCTTTATCCTTTTTATTACGAGAGCATGAAATTTTATAATCCCCGGGAGTTTTGTTAGCCAGCTGCGGCAAGGCTCTTAACCTCCGCTAATTTATTCCTTCATTTTTGACTTTCAGATCTGAAGCACGCCTTAATATTTTGTTTTTGAATACGAAAGTAACTTTTATTAAGTAGGTTTATTGCATTAATAGATTTTTATTTCCCTTTTTACAGTTATGTTTAAGTTCCCTGCTAGTTACACTACAGATCATTTTAATAACAATTTATAATGCGGTGTGACATAATTTATAAGAGACTATTGTAAAAATGCACACAAACTACAGAGCAATTTCATGAAACTTCACCTGAAAGTCATATCCAAGAAACATGTATTTTTTTAACTCCCAAACAATTTTATTGATATTTATTATAAAAGAAACTCCAAAGCAATAATAGTTTCTCTTTTTAAGGGAAAAGAAAAATTAAGATGGTGTCTCCTAAATAGAACATGTTCTAGTTTGGGGGTTTTTTTTGTTTATTTTGTTTTTTTTTTTTTTTTGTTTTGTTTTTCTATTTACCTCAATCCTGTCTCCTGTCTGCTTTGACTTCTGAAAGGCAGCAGGGGACCCGTATTTCCTTCAGCTCTCCATTACAGGAATGATCAATCCTCAGCTGTGAAAATTTTTAGCTCAGGTTACGTCAGCAAGAACAATCGTGTTGGCGTTAACTGAGATATATATGTGACACTAAAGTCACGAGGTTATTACGAGGCTCCCCCGTTCCTCCTCTGTGGAAGATCTGGCGGGGAAATGCAGACAGGCTGATCAAAATGCAAATGTTGAGCATATATTTGCAGGCCAGGGGAACGGAAAACCCAGGCATGAACTTGGAGAGTTTAAACCTCCTGGCTATGAAAATGAGACCAATAACAAGGAACGAATTGTAGCCAGGGGGATTGGACTCTGGCAGTCTTTCCTTTCTGATAACAACCTGTGTGCTTCTCTATCATAACCCCCTCCACCCCCCTAAAAAAAAACTCAATGGGTTGGATAGCTCAGTTGGTGGAATGTTTGCCTGGTATGGGTTTAAGTCCTCAGCATCACAAAAACTGGGCGCGTCACATCCCAGTCCCAGGGAGGTAAAAGTAAGAGAATTCAAGGTCACCCTTGTCTACACTGTGAATTTAAGTCGTTTAAGATTTATTTAGTTTGTGAGCCTGTAAATGAGAGGCTGTGGCCCCTGCTGTCTGTCCCAGGCTTGCTTGACAATATTGGGGGTTCACAGAGGTTTGGGGCCACAACTGAGGTGGGCTGAGAAGCTTCAGCATCTTCCATAGGTTCCTTGTCCCCCAGCTGCCCTCGGGTTTGTTGCAATGGTGTCTAAGAGACTAGCATATGTCACAACAGGTCCTGTCCCCAAGTCAGACGGGATGGGGAGAACAGATGGCCTTCTCTAAGAGGAATGTGCTAAAGAGGACATTTTTAAACTCACTACTCCATTCCCAATATATTAATGATATTTGCTACCAAATTCTGAATTCCCATGGTCCATTTGAGTACATCATTCATTCACGCATGCATGTATTTGTTCACTGGAGTGTTTCCTCATGCCAAACCCTAGTTGAAGAATTGAATAAGTAAAGTCAGCCTTGCAGGGTAGATCCCTGGTCTCTCCATTGGTGCCCTTTCTGACCCTGAGTCGATGTCTATGTCCTCTCCTCTCAGGAAGAGCCATTTCCTCTTCTTCAGGAACTTCCTTCCCCCTTCAGTCTACACACCCAGTCAAGAGATCCAATCTGTCCAGTCAAAATGCCTTACTATGGACACAGTGATTGGTTCACAGTTGGGCAGATGAGCCAGGCAGAACCAATCGGAAACATTCTCAGGACTGCATAGAAAGCCATCCCAGAGAGTCTGAAACCCTCACCTAAGACATGGCATGAATTACCAATATCAACAGCTTCATATACCCCCAAACAATAAACCCCCCAGAGTACCAAAATAATGAAGGAAAAGAAAGCCCCACGGTATCACCAGAGGGACTGGAAACAGCCGCACCTGAGGCCATATAAAGTCCTGCCCTTGGTTATATAAATAAAACCACCAAACAAATGATATGTGGTTCAATCTCCCAGCGTGACCAGTGCTGTCCCAGCCTCTCGAAGTCACCCGGAGGCTGTGGAAGCCCAGGATGCTACAGCAATGCACAGTGATACGTACCTTATAAAATTCTACCCAAATCACAACTCAATTACTGTGGGGAGACTGTAAATACACTTTCACTCCTAAGATGTGTTTATCAAACTGAATAAGGTCTTCCATGGCTGTTTTCATCACTATCACTAGATTCTGTTTATCCACTGAGTTACCTATTAGCCCTCTCGGGCAGCTAGAGAAAAAAATTAAAAGATGGAAAATAAATGAGCAAAATTCTATCTGGTGGATCATTTTTTTTCTCCACAAAGTAAAAAAAAAAAAAAAAAAAAAAAGATTAGTTTCTGCCCAGGTCATGAAAAATTCCAATCATCTTTTGGACCATAGCCTGAGAATCATTTCATAAAGTAATATCGGAGATGATGTTAAATTAATCAGTCCTATATTACAACTGATAAATTCTAGCATTGGTTCCTTCTCAAGGAACACCTGGGCATTTTAGCATCAAACTCTTGGATTGTACTCCCTAGATTTGCCACCTCTGCCTTTCACAGATGTGACCTGTGAAGTGTTACCCACACACATGCATGCCAGAGCTCTGTGTGCAAATTATGTTCCACACCCATGAGTTCTTAAATAACCAACAGGGGTTGGAGAGATGGCCCAGCAGTTAAGAGCACTAGATGGTCTTGCAGAGGACCTGAGTTCAGTTCCCAGCATCCAAGTGGAGACCCACAACCACCTATAATTCTAGCTCCAGGGCATCAGATGCCCTTTTCTGGCCTCCAAAAGCCCCTGCACACACATGTGTATACACACACACACACACACACACACACACACACACACACAAATTTTTGAAATAATAAATCTTTGAGGTGACCAAGAAAACTGGCCTCAGCTCACCTGCAAACATCCATGTGACTGTCAATCTGAACCTCTAATGATGATGCAAACCTTCAGGCTTCTTTGGCTTTCTACTTCTCTGTTTATGTTTTATTACGTCTGTGTTGTACATATGCGTGTGTGTGTGTGTGTGTGTGTGTGTGTGTGTGTGTGTGTGTGTGTAGATCAGAAGACAACTTCAGGGATTCAATTCTCTACTTTCACTATGTGGATCCCAAAGACTGAACTCAGGTTGTCAGGCTTGGCAACTGGATCTCTTAGCCACTGAGCCAGCTC
This sequence comes from Peromyscus melanophrys, assembly GCA_902168415.1. Lineage (NCBI taxonomy): Eukaryota > Metazoa > Chordata > Mammalia > Rodentia > Cricetidae > Peromyscus > Peromyscus melanophrys. Next base: position 12,893 of record CABHPR010143152.1, read on the forward strand.
ACTAGCCCTGGGTTCCCTTTTCTCACCAGAACAAAAGTGGAAATGGGGGGGGGCGAGGGAGTGGCAAAGAGAATGTGTTAAAGGTGCTGTGACTGCAGCCGTAATTTTTATGCAAAGTTTGCCACCCCAGAGTCTTCCCTGCACCCATCCACCCCAGAGTCTTCCCTGCACCCATCCATCCCGGCAAAATCAGCGGTTCGTTTGCCACACGAACTGTGCTTTGCTGGTGTAGCTGATCATTTTTAACCCCAGATTCTATTTCAGGCATGTAGAGATGTCGAAAGGAGAGAGACAGGAAAATACCCAAATCCCACCAGAGTTCCCTTTCTGCACCATAGGGACCAACATTTAACACGAATAATTTTTTTCCCTTTAAAAACAGGGGGTGGGAGAGATGAACATTTCTTTGTCAAGAAGAAGCATTTAGTCATCGTGACACCAGACTTTCCTGCAGCAGAAATATTACTGAGAGTATTTTCCTTGTGAAGTGCATTTGTTATCAATATGCACTTAAACCCGTGCTCCAGTCTCGCTAGAGAGGCACCTGCTCTGCCTCGAGATCTGTTTAATACCTCGGGGATACATCACTTAATAATTTAGTGCTAAACCATTTAGCATTTTAGCCCATCATCGCTTATATTACACACAGGATCTCAGTAATGTCTGCTAAAATTATGTGTTAGCCGCCTTATGTGTGTGTAAAACTTAATAAGTCTTCTTTCGCCCCTCAAGTTTAATAACTGATTTTCTTACATTTATGGATGTGAAATTTTATGGCTTGTGGATATAGCTTGAGCCTAAATCTTCATATCTTATAAATTGATTTTTGGTTTCCTTTTTGACCTTATGAATTTCAATCAGACATTGACCTCTTGTTGCTCGTGAATCTGACTGATTTAATGTCTCCTAACAATAATAGTGGGAAAGAGCATTATCATATGAGGCCACAGGGTTTGCACAAACCCATAACTGGATCTTGGAGGCTCCCAGAAAAAAAAACTCTTGACCCAACACCTCTCTCTGAAGCTGGTATTCTTTACTGGCCTGGCATGGCCCATCCCTGTTAGGCCTCAAATATGCTGAGTGATAGGAAATTCCCAAGGGAAGCAGTGTTGGTTGCTTTTTGTCAACCTGACACAAGCTGGAGTCATCATAGAAGAAGGAACCCCAACTGAGAAAGTTCTCACATCAGACTGGCCGATAAGCAAGCCTGTGGGACATTTTCTTGACTGATGATTGATGTGGGAGGGCCCCGCCACTGTAGGGAGGGCCACCCTTAAGCAGGTGGTCCTGGTGTGTTTTAGAAAGCAGACTGAGCAAGCCATGGAGAGCAAGCCAGTAAGCAACATCCCTTCATGGCTTCTGCATCAGCTCCTACCTCAGAATCCTGCCCTGATTGAGTTCCTGTCCTGACTTCCCTCAGTGATGGAGTGTGACCTGAGAGTTGCAGACTGGAACCAACTCTTTCCTTCCCAGGTTGCTTTTGGTCATGGTGTCTATCACAGTCACAAGGGCACACTAGAGCAGGGTGGTTGGTTAATACCATACAGACTCAAACTGTAACTTTCACTTGCCATGGGAGAGACACCAAGATGCTAATTCTACTTGTTTGGTTGTGACTGTAAAGAAGAGAAAGGTTCTCTATGTCACCTCAGTGAGGGGAGGACTCTTGGAGTGTTTACCTTGGTGAGAGGGGACCAGTCAAGTGGCTGCCCCTCCCACCGGCATTACTGCGCCTCTGTCCTGGAGTGTGACCGCGGCAGAAATGGAGAAGCCGAAGGATTTCGGCTTTGTTTCCCGACTGAGCTAATTTAATTTAATTGGCTTGCTGAATAACTAGGGGTTGATGCCCATTTTTCCTTATTAAGAGAGATTCAACCCACACAAAAGCAGCCCCTTCCCTCTTGTTCCCTCTTTGTTATGAACACAGGGGTCCAACTTGACTGCAGTGTGATCAACATTTCTCAAAACATAAACAGCTCAACTCAGGCTTTACCCAGGAGCTTCCCCTCCATGATTCATTCTCTCGAAAAATCTAAAAATCCCCCTAGATTGCTACAGCCTAATGCTGGCGCCGGAATGCTGACTAACAGTGAAATTACGTGGGGGAGAATAAATCTTTTCTGCTGAGAACTTAAGTAGCTGCCCTACTTAACACACTGCTTTGTCAGTGGCTGCTAACAAAGAAGAAGAAAGCTGACCTTCAAAACTCGGATCCCGCGTGACCCTCACTTCAAACCCCATGTCAGGTTCAACTATGTAGACTCCAGACACCAACGGCTTGTGTCAGCCCGTCGATAGACAGAGGCTCGTAACAGCAGCCACTGGTTTCTGCTTGAAGGTATTTTCCAGAAGGTAGCTTTTGCTTTTTGCCTGCTTGCCCTCACTGGTTGGCAAGTTGGTCTATCCCATTATGGTGACATTCCTCCACAGATATTGGAACTACATTCTTCAGGATTCCCATGCAGACTGAAGTCCAGCAGCTCTCTGGGAGTCCTCCAGGGCTCCAGCGTCAGATTGGGACTGCTGAGACATCCAGCCTCATGGACCATGTACTAAATATCTACCAGGTCCTCAGCCTCTCCAGTATGAGACAGCCACTGTTGGACTACCTGGACCACATCCTGTGAGCTAGTCTGATAATCCCCATTTAATATATAAACTCATACAATAGTTGTGTTTCTTTACAGAACCATAGTGTGGTGTTGCTGCTGTTTTGAAAGACAGTTTCATGTAGCTTAAGACTGACCTCAAGTTTGCTAGGTAGTCGAGGCTGACCCTGAACTCTTCATCCTCCTATGCCCCCATCAACTGCTAGGATGACAGGCATGCACCACACTTGGCTACCTAGAGGCTGTTTTGGAGATGAATACATGAACACATTCAGAGCATCTAACAACGAGGCACACATCACGTGGTCCATGAATGGCGACGCCTATTGTTGTGGACTGATGAGACTGAAGAGTGGAAACTTACATTTTTGAGAACAGAACACACGAGAGCCTTGTCACCAGAGGATCAGTGTTGCTAGAGTTTTCCTGCCTGGCCCACAGTCAGGACAAATCTCTCTCACCTGCCAGTCCCACAGCCACTCAGACCCAACCAAGTAAACACAGAGACTTATATTGCTTACAAGCTGTATGGCCATGGCAGGCTTCTTGCTAACTGTTCTTAGAGCTTAAATTAATCCATTTCCATAAATCTATACCTTGCCACGTGGCTCATGGCTTACCGGCATCTTCACATGCTACTTGTCATGGCGGTGGCTGGCAGTGTCTCCTTTCACCTTCCTGCTCTCTGTTAGTCCCACCTATACTTCCTGCCTAGCCACTGGCCAATCAGTGTTTTATTTATTGACCAATCAGAGCAACACATTTGCCATACAGAATATCCCACAGTAGATCAGTCTTTGAACTTTCCTCTTGCTGCGGATAAATTGCTGAGCAGTGGATGGTTGCAGAGTCAATGGCCAGGAGAATGCAGGGTGACGTGGACATTACAATTACCCAAACCATGGCATTCGCAGGCTGCCATGGTTTAGTTGGGATGTGAAACATAGATTTCTTCAAGAAATTTCCCCTTCAGACGAAAACTGCAGAGGTTGCTATGAAAAGCACTGGATGGCGTTCACAAGGGATTATACTGCAGGAGACGATGCATCAACGCACAGCCATAGAAGGAACTGAGCAGGCGACAGTAAGCTGTGACCGACTCCAAGAGGCCGAAGGTAGAGCTCATTAGAGTTCCTGCAGGTAAGGAAATAGAAAAGAAGGGAATGGATTTAGAGAGATGATGGACAGCATGGGAGTTTCCAACCAGGGGAGACCACAAAGCATGAGAGATATAAAGAAAACTAATCCAACACACAACACAGCTGCTTAGGCCAGGACACAGACACAAGGCCTGAAACGGGCCAACGAGATGGCTCAAGGGGAGGGTGTTTGCGCCAAGCCTAACGACCTGGGTTCAAGCCCTGGAACCCACATGGGAGAAGGAGAGAACTGATTCCTGCTAGTTGTCCTCTGATCTCTACCTTAGTATGTGCCACATGCACACATACCTATCCTGCCATAATAAAAATAACAAACAAATAAACAAACAAACCTAGAAATAGCCAGAGGCAAAAGACTCACCATACACGCCAGCATAACAGAGTAACAACAGAGAGAAACACCACAGGGACCTGGTAGAGCTACTAAGAATGTCATGCCCAGGAAAACATAAATTCCAAAATGAGTGAAAGTTCTTTCTCAGCCACACAAAGTTGAGCATCTACAGACTCAGCACTGCTGCTCTACAGTAGAACTTTTAAGGAAGTCTCACACCATGAGACAGAGATGACACAAGACGAAAATGTAAAACTGCGCAAAGGAATGTGGTCGGGGAGCTGAGAACGTGACTACTGAGGAGATGTGTAAGAACTGTCCTTTATGGTTGCCTCTCTTTAAAAGACAAATGCTCTACCAGCAAAAATAATGCCAGTATTCTCTGAGGTTTACCAAACCCACATAAATCAAACACGTGGCTACTGTGATTTTTACTATGCAGGGACAATAGAAAGGTGTAACTAAGGTTTTTGTTCTGTTTGTGAAGCAGTACAGTGTCACTTGAAGACAGACGGTGATGCGTGAAAGAATAGTATTAAATACCCTAATCAGTAAAATAACAACCCAAAGGACTACAGAAAAATGTATTTGCTATATAACCCAGAAGAAGACAAAATGGGAGCGCAAAGAATATTTGAGACAAATCGAGATCCAGTAGCAAGATGACAGGTTTTAAACACAAACATGAGCAGTGTTCACACTCAATGTAAATGTCTAAATACTACAAGACAAAAATTGAGAGACAAGATTTTTAAAAAGCAAGACCAAGTATCTCTCTGCCTACAGGTTCAATCCCTAGCACTGAAAAAAAAATTCAATACACACACATACACACACACACACACCATTTTTAATGTCTGCTTTTTGAAAAATGCTATTAAGAGACTAGGAAAAATACCATTATTCATAAAGGTTTAATTTGTCATTGCCCCAAATCAGTACATCTGCCCTTCAACAAGAGAACAGACAATTGAATGGTATCATGTTCACACAGTGGAACAGGACAGGACTCAGCAACAGAAAGGAGTGGGGCTACAGAACCAAATGAGAGCATGATAAGCCTCAAAACTGGAAAAAGAAGAAAACAAACAAATAAACAGCACCTGCTGTATGGATTCATGTTATTAAAATTCTAGGGAAGGGGTTGAAGAGTTGGCTCAGGGGTTAAGAGCACTGGCTGCTCTTGCAGAGAACTGGAGTTCAGTTCCCAGCACCCATGTGGTGGCTCACAACATTTGTAACACCAGTTCCAGGGGATCTGATGCCCTCTTCTGGACTCCGAGGTCACTGTATGCACATGGTGCATATACACATATGTGGGCAAAATACCCATACATATAAAATAAAAATAAATAAATCTCAAAAAATTATAGGGAAAAACGTAAATGAATTTATCAGAAAGTAGGGGTGAAATCCTAAATTCTGTTTTCATTACAGACCCTCTCCTATGAAATCTGTTGATTTCTTTTCTCATCACTGGGACAAAATTTCCAATAGAAGCAACTTAAGGGAGCAAGCTATCATGGGGCTCACAGTCTTTGGGGGTGCAGCCCGCCATGCCAGAAAAGGCAGCAAGAAGCTGTGGCTGAGGCCCACACATGCAGCTAGAACAGGACGATGGGAGCCTAGGCGAGAAGTGGAGCCACTTTCTAACCTGCAAACCCCTAGTCTACAGACCTACGTCGACTTGCTGTGCACCCTGGTCCAAAACAGCGTCCACAGCTGGAAGCTGTATGTGCAAACACGTGATCCTGGGGGAGACTTTCACATCCCCACCACAGCATGGAGGACCGGGGATGTCCTTCAGCTCTGACAGTTTCTGCTTTTGCAAGAGGTTCACTGTGACACTCAGCTTTAATGTCAACTTGACAGGAGGTGGAATCACCTCTGAAGGGAGGAGTCTCAGTAAGCGACTGTCTACACTGTCTGGGCAGCTGTGGAGGATTGTCTTGAACAGGTTAGTGTGGGAAGGCCCAGTCCACTGTGTCAACCAATCAGACTGCTTGGATTGAAAGCACTGGAAACTTGAAATCTCTTCACAGAAAATGAAACAGGGAAAACCCTCCCTCAGGGACCAAGGAGTTGGGGAGCTGCAGCACCCTGCCTCCCTCATATGTCCTCAGAGTCTGGTGCCAGCACTCATAATGTTAAAGTATAATACAAATCCAACCCAACAGAATTCATCGGAGCACCATAGGCCTGAGCCCTCCCACAAAATTAAAGGGATGAGTCCTATTGGCTGATGCTGGTCATGTGTCCATTCACAAAGACACCTCTGTGACCAAGCTCAGCCATGGGGTCAGCTCTGTCTGACAGCCACAGACAGGAAGTGAGGGGACACAGTCCTGGAACAGGTCGAGTTGCTTCTGGGATTCAGACCTGGGTAGACATAAAAACAGATATCTAACCTCAGTGATGACAGCCACCACGGCACAGGGCAGCCCAGCCTCTCTATGCCAGATCGTTACCATGGCACAGGGCAGGCCAGCCTCTCTATGCCAGACAGTTACCATGGCACAGGGCAGCCCAGCCTCTCTGTTTCAGGCAGGTTTGGCAAGCAAACCACAACGTGTCCACTCTCACGTGCAGCTTGGGGTCATGCACGTTGACCTTGGCCCCCAACCTCATGCACAGCAAACACCAGGTGAAAGTATTAATGGTAGCATGGAGTCTTATCCCAGCATATATTGACCAAGATGGAGATTCTATAATGCCCATTCCATCTTTACTCAGGATGCTTCATTCCAAGGACCTTCAGGGAAACCACTGCTCCTTGGAGAGACAATTTGAGTAAAGAATTAAAACTTTAAAGGCTGTAGTGCTTTGGAAATGAGTACAAGGGGCTGTAAGGGATTGCTCAGTGGCTGTATTAGTTACTTTTTGCTGCTGTAACAAAACACCATGATCAGAAATAAGTTGTGGCCAAGAGTTCATTTTGGCTTATGACTCCAGAGGGAGAGTCCATAATGGCATGGGAGACGCAGGAGCAGGTGGCCAGCACAGGAAGCTGAGAGACCACATCCCCATCTACACACAAGAAGCACAGAAAACAAACTAAAAGTGGGGTGAGGCTGGAACCCCTCAAAGCCCACCCCCAGTGATGTACTTCCTCAGAAAGGCTCCACCCTAAAGGTTCCAGAACCTCCCCAAACAGGGACCAGGTATTCAAACGTGTGAGCCTAGACAGGACAGTTCTCATGCACACCACCACAGTGGGTAAAGCAATCATTTGCTGCACAGCATGATGGCCTGAATTTGGCTACCTAGAACCCACCTAAAGCTGGACACACTGCACGGCACATACGTAATCCCAGAACTCCTCCAGCAAGATGGGAGTCAGAAACAGGAGACTCTTCCGAGGTTTGCAAGCAACCTCATCTGTTAGATGCAGCCATGAACCACAGAGATCCTGTCTCAAATAGTGCAGAAGAGGGGGACTCACCCCTGAGGTTCTCCTCTGACCTCTACAGGGGTTCTGTTGTCATTCACACACCTGCGTTCTCTCTCTCTCTCTCTCTCTCTCTCTCTCTCTCTCTCTCTCTCTCTCTCTCTCTCTCACACACACACACACACACACACACACACACACACACAAACACACACACACACACACACACACACAAAAGAGAAATAGAGAGAAATGGGAACAGACTGGCTGACCAAAATCTTCAACTCTATAGCAAAAACAATTGACAACATTAATATGATTACAGGATGGTTTCTTGTTTTGTTTGTTTATTGATTTGATTTGCTTTGAGACACATTCTCACCATATAGCCCAGGCTGGCCTCAAGCTCACAGGGATCTCCCTGTCTCTGCCCACTGAGTGCTGGGATCAAAGGCGTGCACCACCACACCTAGCCAAAATGGCTTCTTCCATATACATTTTATTTTTGTATTTTAACTGATTTTTTCCCAAAGGCACACACGGCCTATGATAAAAAGGGGGAGCTCTTATTCTCCTCTTCCAGCATTGACTTTACCACTAAGACTGTACTGTAAGCTAGAAACATTTCAAGTTCAGAGAAAGATGAACCGCTGGTTTGAGGTCTTGAAACGTGACCATCTTTCCAAAATTATCTGAACATCTCTGGCAACAATACCCTGAAAGAAAAGGGATGAGGAGTCCATGATATTTCTCTTTTTCCAAATGACATCAAGTTATTGGCAGACAATGACAGGATTATAAGTCAATCAATCAATATTTGTTTCTCCAGGTGTTCTGGGAGTGTTCTCTCATTCTGTTTTCTGGGTCTCCTTGGAAATAAAACTCTAGAGGGAAGCCTCATGGTGTCTGAGACTTTTTTTTTTTACATGCCTTCATCTCCTTTCCTGTTAGGTGGAATGCTAGCTGACTACATAAATCTGCCCCTTTCTGTTTATCCCGCAGTTGCCTGTCAAAGCAAATAAGCCTGCTTTGCATTAGAGCCTGGAAATTGAAATGTGGGAGAGTAAGTCCCTCTGGTGAAGGGAAGCCAGAGTGTTGTGGCTCCCAAGCCCAATGGAGCCAGCAGCCTGCACATCTGCAGCAATCACACAGCCTTGCACTCTGAGGGGAAAAAAGTGCTTTGGAAACACATTTATACACCCAAGGAAGCCAATCACCTCCCTTAACCATAAAAACATCTGCTTTGCAAATAGCTGCATCAAGATTGGGTCTGGGAAAGCTAATTCTCTCTGATGCTATTAAGGTCATTAAGAAGAAAATCCATTTCCCATGAGCTTCCTTTACCACTGGGTCATAATCTGAAGTGTGACACCTCAGAAAGATGATCCCTTCAGATGCAGAAAACACCAAGGTAGGTGCTAGTGACCCATAATCTTGAACTTCCCTGTTTGCCAGGCCTCTCCCATGTGCCATCAGTGAGCAGCAGAAACATTACTAAATGCTCATTACAGGCTTTGAACCGATGGACACTTGACATAGAATACCTGGTCAATCTGCATGCCTCTAAGAGACATTTCTTTCTGTTCATTTTACAAATGAGTTTGGGGTTGAGCAGATGACTCATTGGGTAAAGGGTTTGCCACGCCAGTGTGAGCACCTGACTCTGGATCCCACTGCCCACATAAAGTCAGGCATGGTAGCACGTGATCATACCCCAGTGCTCCCATGGAAAAGAGAGGCAGAGACATGGGAACCCCTGGAAGCTCACAGGCTAGCTGTCCTGGAATACACATCGCAAACAACAGAAGAATTTGTGACCAGTGAGATGGTTCAGCAGAAGAGGCTGTCACCTTCAAGCATAGTGACTGTGTTTGATCGCTGGGGCCCACAGGTGAACAGAGAGAAACAAGCTGGCCTCTGACCTCACATACACTGTGGCATATGTAGCCCCACACATATGCAAACTAACAGTGATAATAGTAACAATGATGACGACAAATTGTTGTGGGACATTTGTACACTGTGTGGAGATATATTGCTGTAATTGGTTTAATGAAGAGCTGAACAGCCGATAGCTAGGCAGGAGGTATAGATGGGACTTCCAGGCAAAGAGAGGGGAAATAGAAGATGAATCAAGGTGCCAGAGAGACGCCAACAAGACGTGGAGGGGCCTGGACATACAGTCACTATGGTGAGTGAACGAGCTGTAGTTTGTTAGAAGTCAGTCTATGCATCCCTGTGCGCTCTCTCTCTCTCTCTCTCTCTCTCTCTCTCTCTCTCTCTCTCTCTCTCTCTCTCTCTCTCTCTCTCACACACACACACACACACACACACACACACACACACACACACACACACACACACAGGATCATGTCATCTCCGGAGTTCAGAACTCCACCACCAACACCATGAGTCTGGGCACTTGATCTTAATGCAGCTACAAATCAGTGAGCAACTTTGCATTTTCAATATCCATGTGCAGACCCCTAGTGCTCCATCTCCCCCTGTGGATGCCCACCATCCCACCATCCACCACCTTCTTTCTCTCCCCCTGGCTCCTCCCAGCCACACAGCATGATGAAAGGGAAGCCTACAGACAATGTTTCTCATGTGGATTCTGGCTTTTCTTCACAGTGGCATCTTTCCCATCTTGGCGGAGAAGACAATAGACTTAATATTTTTGTTATTAACAAGACTTGAAATGGTCTCAGGCCTCTGCTAGCCTCACAGTCACATAAAAACAAATCATCAGCATGTCAACATGATTCTACTTGCTCCATACACCACTGTTCTAGAAAGTTTCCAGACCACAGAGAAACCCTCAGCTTTTTTCTCCTGGGTCCAGAGATGAGAGAATTGAACTCTTTCTCCCGTCTTGTCTTGGATGCTGGTATAGATCTGTGAGTCTATGATCATACACCAGTGTTCCTTGCTCTGTGGTCCAAGTGCTGGAGGGACTATAACTGGTTCCTTGTATGAGGAATGCCATTATGGGGCCAGCAAGATGCTTGATTGGGTGAAGGTGCTTATAACCAAGCCTAAGGACCTGCGTTCCATCCCTGGGACCCACATTTCAGAGAGAGAGAGCTGACTCCTGCAGGTTGCCCTCTGACCTCCACATGCACATGCAAGTCCCTTCTATCCCCCCTCCCCCACCACACACACATGTACAAACAAGTGTCTTTTTATTATTTTATTTCACATGTATGGCTGTTTACCTGCATGTATGTCTGTGCACCACACGTGTGTAGTGCCTGTGGAGCCCAGAAGAGGACATCAGATGCCCTGGAACTAGAGTTGCAGACCATCTTGAGTCACCATGTGGGTGCTGGGAATCTAACCCAGGCCCACTGGAGGAGCTGTTGGTGCTCTTAACCACTGAGCCTTCTCTCCAGCCCCGATTGTCTTTGTTTGTTTGTTTGTTGTTTGTTTTGTTCAAATGAAGGAATGTTGTCATGGCACAGTGGTTTGTATCAAATACTCATTGCACACTGACTTTAGCCCTTGATTCCCACATTAGAAGCAACCTCACTGTTAGGTGAGGGGGATCAGAGGAGTAAATACTAGTGGCGTAAAAATGATGGGTGTGGAACACAGATGGCCAACTTATACTAACAAGGAGCCAAGTTCTAAAAAAACAAAAACAAAATCAAGGTGGACACCAACTTAAGCGTTAAACTGAGCACACCCATGGTGAGCACCTGCGTGCCATGTTCTGTGCCCAGTTGTTAGTGTACATTATCATCCCGTCAGTCCCCAGAGCAAACATATCCATTAGCATGAGTGGTGTGGAAACAGCGTCACATATAACAGAAGGTCAGAAACTGGGGGCGAGCAAATGATGGCTGAAGAGCCCAGCACAGCCAGCTGCCTGCTTAGTACATGGACTATGTAGAATACGGGCTGTGCTTGGGTGTTGGGCTATGTTCACACACACATTTCATGTAGCATCTGTAGGGCACAGTCTTGAGGGGATTGTGTGGTCCGTGATATGAGCTGAAAGGTCTCCCCACTGGAAAAAAGAAAAATATCTTATGCTGAAATCCAAAACCATAACAGATCTCTATAGATAGAACCCTTAGGAGGTAATCAAGGGGCAAGGGGAAAGGGACTGAGATACACAAAAGTCAGCCCTACATAATTGTGGATGTCCCATCCCACACCCTGGCAGAGCTGTCCTCCAAAGCTCTGTCCCATGACATCATCTACATATATTAATATATTTTTATCTTAATCTTTGAGATTTCATACATGTATACAAGTACTTTGACCATGTCCATCTTCCAGCTCCCCCTCCAACTCTTCCTAGCCTCCCTCCCATTACATGTCCTTTTTTCTAACCCACTGGGTCCAATTAGTGCTGCCCGTATATATGTAGGTGTGGGGACAGCCTCTTGAGCATGGACAATTTACGAGTGGCCACAGTCCTGAAGAAAACAGGCCCTCTCTCCCCACACCAGCCATCAGCTGCCAACAGCTCCTCAGATAGGGGTGGTACCTTGTAAGCCCCTCCCCCTCCATGCTGGGATGTTGACTGTCTTACTCTTATGTAGGCAACCACAGCCACCTACACAAGAGTTCATGAGTGCAGCCGCCGTCCCATCTCGTCCTGAAGATTCTTCTGCGCCGTCCTCCCCAACCTCTGGCTCTTACCATCTTTCTGTTTCATCTTCTGTGATGGTCCCTGGACCTCACTTACATTTCATTGATCACAGATGTCTCTCTGCTCAGGGACAGCAGCGATGTGTTTTAAACAAGGCCTGTTGGTATAGCCAACAACAGTTTTGTCAGTAAGGAGGAAGAAAGAATAGATGCTGTGTGGGTGCCTAACTTTTCTACCACAGCCTTCATTCTAGAATTTCCATATCTAAGAATTGGGGGGGGGGGGCACAAAGAGACACAAATCAGAGAACGCCCCTCACAATGTGGCTCACATAGAAAACCAATGGCCACATAAACACGTTTAGCTGGTACTGCTAGAATCTCACTGAACCAGTTAGGTTGGTGTTTCAAAAGCCTGAGACACCCCCACCTCGAGGTCATCCCTGGAGGACTGGAGGCCTACATGGTTCCTTCCCTCAGCTCTCCTTCCTCACCCACTCCCTTGGTTAGTCACAAGCATGGGGATGTTTAGAGATGGTGTAGTGCACACCTGTAACCCTTGCTCCAGGAGACTGAGGCAGGAGGATAGAGCTCAAGACATCCCCAACTACTTAGTGAGTACAGGACCAGTCTGGACTACATGAGAAGACTGGCCACTCAAATCAGGGCATAAACATGTAATCACAAACGCCAGTCAGAATTAGACAACGTTGCTTACGACAGCATCGACTTGCTGTCAGTGATATTTCATCGCATGTAAGGAAAAAAGCAAGCTGAAGAACATTATATATAATATGCTCTGAAATGTACAAAATTCAACATGACTGCCCTTAAATCTGCTTAAATACATACGTCAAAGAAGCATCTAGAAATGTACGAAAGAAGCCATTAGCATTTGTTTCTGCTGGTTACTCTTTCATCTTTTTTCTCTATTGTTTGAAGTAAGAAAAACATGTCTTTCTTTTACGACTTTCATTTGCTTTTCTTACTTACAATGGTTCATGCCGATGGTCCCAGCTCCTGGGGGCTGAGGGATGACTCTCCAGAGCCCAGGAGTTCAAAGGGCAGCCTGAGCACCACAGGAAGACCCTGAAAACATCTCTGTCATCCAGGGTGATTGGATGTCAGGAGTTGGAGCTGATGCAGCATTTGCTACCCCAAAAACTTCAATTTTAAAAGAATTAAGTAGAAGGCTTAGGTTCAAGTCCAGCTTACCACCCATGAGCCCGCTTAGGCTACCCCCCACCCTTGGATGTTAATCTACAAAGTGAGGCTTAAAATAAATACTAGAAATACGGTGTCCTCCTAGGGACAAAAGAAGATCAAATGAGAAGTCATTCTGCCTGAGTACTGAATCTTCAGCAACTGGTTACTGTTGTTACAGACGATGACACAGACAAGCACACAAGACATTAAATGTCCACAGACAGAAATTAGCCAGCATTAAAGGGTTCTGTGCTTCACATGATGTCAGAGCCGGAGGAAGAGGAGGGGTGCGGTGAAATGCTGACCAATGGACAAGACATGGCTGCTGTACTCCAAATCTCTCAAGATGATTACAAGATCAAACCAGTCAAAACTCCAGCCTGGACTGGAGAGGGGCTCGTGAGGCCCCACCCCTCCCCGAGGTGCTCTCTGCCGTTAGTGGCTGCCAGGAAAGAGCCAATCGGTGGTGTAGCCACTGGCGTGTCGCCCACGCTCTGGTAAACAACCCACGCCTCTGCTCATGCGAGCAGCTCTCACCAAACTCAGCGGTTCCTTTTTTTATAAAGGACATGAAAGTAGAAAGTGGGGAAGAAGGGCCCTAGAGAGGATGGGAAGGATGAAAGGGGGTTATGGGAAGTAAATAGGATCAAGGTACATTATACACATGTGTGAAATTATCAAAGAATATCAAATATCAAATGAAGAATACTTTAAAGTTAAGTGAAATGATTGAGTATCCCTGGATGTTGTGTTCGTAGCTACGTTCCTATGATGTTTCTCAGACTACAACTACATGCCCACTGGAAGTTGGAAGGAGGCTGTCTAAGGGATCCAGGGGACTAGGAGACTTTGTGGAATTCTAAAGTCTGAATTGTGTAGCCGGAAGTTTCCCCAGGTCCAGACGAATCTCTCCCATCCCGGTCCGGCAGCCACTTATAAAGTAAACACACAGAGGCTTATATTAACTACAAACTGTACGGTCTATGGCTCAGGCTCATTATTAACTAGCTCTTAATTCAACTCATTTCTATTAATCTATGTTTTGCCACGTGGCTTCATGGCATACCCATTCTCTCACATCTTGCTTCTCCTGGCGGTGGCTCGCAGCTTCTACCTGACTCCGTCCTTCTTCCCTCCGTCTCTCTGCTTGGATTTCCCACCAGCCTCTAAGCTGCCTTGCCATAGGCCAAAATAGCTTATTTATTAGCCAATGAGAGCAACATATATTCATGGCATACAAAAAGATATCCCACAGCAAAATTGGACCTTGGACGGCAAATAGAGCAAAAGCAACCGCTTCTTTCCCAAACTTGCTACAGATACAAAGAAAATAAGCTGAAATGAAAACACTTGACCGAGAGTCTATGTCCTTGCTCCTCAACAGGTGTCCCCTGAGTTACTACTGCGAGCATCCTTTCGAGCCTCCACACCTACCTGATCAACATCAGTAAGGTCCAAACAGCTCAGAAGAACTTAAAAGTTTAAGAAGCACTGCTCTGGAAGGTTCCCTAAGACCTCAGGCTACGCAGGGCCATGGTGGCGCATGCCTTTAATCCCAGCACTTGGGAGGCAAGGGCAGGCAGATCTCTGTGAGTTCGAGGCCAGCCTGGTCTACAGAGTGAGATCCAGGACAGGCACCAAAACTACACAGAGAAACCCTGTTTAAAAAAAAAAAAAAAAAAAAAACCTCAGGCTGCAGCCGTGTGGAGCAGGTCCTGTAAGCTGACTTTGAAACTAACTCAGTCCAGACATGAGAGTGTTTGATGTAGCCTGTCCCATAGAGTCAACACGGGCTGTCAATAATCAATAGCTTACTCCATCGCTATCAATACGTGAGGAAATTCATCCTGCCTGGTATTAGTGGCTGGACCTGTTTCACTGAACTAATAACTCAGCGTAAACTCCCATGACAACCACCAAGTTTGATTCTAGAAGTTTCATTCCTCTACACACTATCCCCCTAATCATGGTAGCTCTGAGGACAGAGTGAACTCATCTCTGTGAATGTCTTAATACAGTAGCTGGAGCTTAACAGGAAGGAGCAACAAGGAGGATGGCCTGATTTAATGAGATTTGAGCCACCGGACTCTACAGTATCCAAAAGGGGCTATGGGCTGAAAACTTCGAGTGCCAGCCTTCACCAACACCCAGAATACATTTCAATTCTTCTCTCCTGTCAGTCCATGTTTTTTGTTTCAGATGAAAATAAATCTTCCTCCTAACTTGAACAAAATAGAATTACATAGGTGATTCAGCTGCCCTGCGTCAAATGTGGCCTCCAAAGCCTCCCATAAATGATTTTGGATTTCCCACTGTTTTGAATTATCTCTGCCAATGCCCCCCTTATTGGCAATGATGACTGAGTGTTAACTACATTGCATGCAATTAAATTCAAAATATTTGTGCAGCAATTATATGGATTCATCAAACCTAATGGCGCAGTCACGATTTCATGTGTGCTCATCAGCACAGCTCAGAAAGAGGGGGAGAAATTGGCATATAGAAATACATTCCTGCCGGCTGACAAGGAAGCAAACACTGTCTGGCGCCTCGTATTAGCTGATGTCTATCGATAGTAAACAAAGAAGACGATGCTCACACTATCGATTGGGTTTTATATAGTCTTCATAGGGATCAGATACATCAAGAAGGTATTTGTTGAGCAATCAATGAATGAACCATAGTTAGCCTTAACTTTCTGCTTACGTGTGTGTTGTCTTTCTTTGTGTGTGTGTGTGTGTGTGTGTCTGTCTGTCTGTCTGTCTGTCTGTGTACTTGTTTGTATGTGTTTGTAGGTATATGTGTAAGGAGGCTAGATGTCAACATCAGGTGTCTTTTTCAATCATTCCCACCTTAACCTTTTCTGAAGCAAAGTCTCTCACTGAACCAGTTTAGCTAGACTAGGTGGCCTGCAAGCCCCAGGGGTCCTCCTGTCTCTGCCTCCTCAGCACTGGGATTAAAGGTCCGGGCCACCCACCCAACTGGTGTTCTTTGCTTTGTTTTGTTTTGTTTATTTTGACAAGATCTCGCTATTTAGCCCTGTCTGGCCTGAAACTCATCTATAGACCAGGCTGGCCTCAAACTCACATAGATCTGTCTGCCCCTGCCTCCACAGTGCTGAGATTAAAGGTGTTTGCCACCACACCCGGCTAACCACCTGGCTTTTTACATGGACGCTGGGGACCCAAACTCCGGTTCTCGTTCTGTAAAGCAAGTGCTTTGACCAATGAAGGTATCTGTACTTCTTTCCTTTCTTACTCTGAGATCTTCCCAGCCAACCGTTTTTTTGCTCATTCCACGAATGAGCCCGTAGCAGCAGACACTGTGTCTACCCACCTCACGCTCAACCTGAGTCTACCAGAGCCTTTGATGCTTTCCATCTCAAGCCTTCCTGGCTCTTTCCCTCCCTGGGAACTGTATGGCTCTAACCGCAGGAGGCCGCTGTGAGTAAACCCTAACAGAGGATGAGCTGTGAATGGACACAGCCTCTAGCTTTCCCAGAAGTCCTGGGTCAGTTCTAGTGTGTGTTTATGAAGGTCCTCAGGACCCCCACAAGGGAACATAGTCCTGGATGGTACACACTAAGACATCCCTTGTTGACATTCCTACATTTCCTGCCTCAGTTTCCCCAGGCCTTCACCTGTGCTTCCTGGGGTCAACTTCCAAGGAAATTCCCTGTGCTCAAAGCCTTGGTACTGTATCGGCTTTGAGGAGAAACCAATGATCACGACTCCTTTTGTGTAAGACTTAGACTCACTTAGGAAACTTGGTGGGTGTCAGAGAAAATCTCACTGTCACCTTATTCTGATTTCCCAGACTCCCCTGGAGCTCAGACATAATACATAAGCTCCAATATCAGAGTCTTTGACATACTACACACAAAAAAAAGTCAATTAATTAATTAAAAAATTAAAACTGGGTCACATACTATCTCCTAGGCAAAGGTACCAGGGCATTGAAGAGCTGCATCCAGTTTCCAAAATGGCGGCTTCTGTGCTCCTGAGTGAAGTTCCAGTTTCTACCAAAGACCCTGCTTCTTCCAGGCCTGTCTGAATGATACCAGTTCCTTCCACGGGCTGGTCTGACTGTTTCCTGGGTTCTGTGAACTCTCACCTTCTGTGAATCCTTTAGTAAGTTCTTTCTCTGTTGACACAAGCCAAGGTTCATTTTCTATGACTTGAAATTCAAAGGTCCGTCTACTACAGTGTTTTATGTTCTCCCCCTATATAAAAATGACAAAAATGTCCCCTTACAGCATTGTCTGTCATTGGCAGTTGCCGGAGACGAGCCGGATATCCGTCAGGAAGACTCTGATCAATGACGAAGCATCGAGTCAACAGCCAAAACCCAACAAGATTGCTTTGAATGAGGAGCTACAGAATTAAGCTTTAAGGGGACGGGAGAGGGGAAGAGCAGAGAGATGGCCTAGCGGTTAAGAGCATTGGCTGCTCTTTCAGAGGACCTGAGTTCTATTCCCAGCCCCCACATGGTAGCTCACAACCATCTGTAGCTCCAGTTGCAGGGGATCTTACGCCCTCTTCTGGCCTCCACCAGGCACCAGGCAAACACATGGTGTATATATGTACACACAGGCAAAGCACCCATACACATAAAATTTAAAAAGAAAATTGTTAAAGAAAACTCATGTAATCATGTATGTAATTGCTATGCTTTCTACCTTAAATGTATCTCTATAGAGCTATATATGTGTACATATTTATACATGTGTGTTCGCAGTCCATTTTGTCTTTACTCTTTCTTTTCAGGGGTATATGTTATCATACACACAGAGATGGACACATGATTGGCAGGCTTTCAATATGCATACAAGGATAGGATAACAGTGTTTGCATCTGGGAAGAGGAGAAAACACCTGGAAAACCCAGGACTTGTATGTCCCTACATGTTACCTTAAATCTCTTAAGTTTCTACTCATGAATGTATATAATCTAATCTATAATAATCTATAATCATCTTTCCAAAATGAATAAAATTTAAATGTCAACATGTAAATGAAGCTTTAAACTCTGAAGAGAAAAAAATTGATCAAACTCCCATACCTTGTCTACGGAAAGATCAAGGATGATGTCTTTTTAGCAAATAGCTCAGGTGGGTTTGGGGTCAAGGAGTGCTTCTGGAACCTTCCATGGAAACTTGGAGATCAACAGTGACTTGGGCACTATTCTGGTCCACACTGCCCATATATCTGCACTCAACCCAAATTCTGAGGCTGATCGATATTGAATCTTAACACAATAATTTTCCAGAGACTTTTGCTGGGAAGAGGCCCATCGCTGTTGCCCAAAGACTTTGCCGTGTGTGCAGAGGCAAGCATCAATATATTGACAGGCCGAGCAGTTTTCTAGACAGGTACTAACTGCCCAGAGGCAAAGGTCCTTCCTATTTCACCTCTTCTAACACTTGCCTGGCTTCCCTGGAATATTAAGTACAGGCGATCATATGGCCACACTGTGTTTTTTATTTCTTCATTAAGAGCCACACATAGGCACACCGTTTTCAGCTGTCAGAAATCTAAAAGTGTTACACTGTTTCCCCCCAGAATACATTTAGGGCACGAGGACAAAGGTCACCATTTGCAGGGTGAAAGGTCACTGTTTTCTTTGAACATTACAGGACTCATCTTTCTGAGCTAAATGCTCCCTGCCCTTTCCCAACTTTTGTGTCTTTCTTTCCTTTTTCTTTCTTTTTTCCTTTTTTCTTTCTTTCTTTCTTTTTTTTTAACTTTCCCTCCCTGGGCATGGTGCCAAACGTGTAAGGAGGTGACCCACTTTATCAATCTATGATAATCTTTTTAAAGCCTCTGCCATTTCAAACCAATTTATTTTTATATGGCATCTTCCATTAAAAAATTATCTCAAAATACTTTGTCGAAAAGCAAAATTATGATAAAACGGTTTAAGCATTTAAAAACGTCTTGGTTGTGAAGATGAAGAGTTAAGCACATTTTAACAATCTCCTGTAAGTTCAAAGCTCTTCACGGAAGAGTTTCATTATTCTCAGAAATCCTGATCTAGAGAACAGGGGGTGGGGTGGGGCCTGCACTTGGGATCAGAATGTTTGGAGCAGGAGAGCCATTTAAACGCTGGAGGAAGGACACCGTCTCACAGGGGATGCAGACCCGGAAGCCATTTGGGTCAGCCCGTTCTGCTGACGGAGTTAACTCTCCCCTCGTCCTTACCACGCACCTGACCCTACAAGATTCCTCTCCTGAGACTCTGCTCTGGCCTCTGTGGCTCATTCCCTCCTCCTCCCACCCTCCCTGCCCCCCTCCCCCCCCCCCCCCCGCATTTCTATCCCCTTACACTCTCTGGAATCTTCTACCTGTCCCTTGGCTGTCCCCTGTACTTGGCTGCGAGGACTATGTGGAACTCCAAATTGATGCCAGAACTATCCCTGATTCCCAACCATCCCCTCTCACACGCATCTTCGAGGCCCCTCCTCTCAGTGGGGACCTTTATTCTTGCCAAGCAAGGCATTTTCAGTGGTGCATTCTCTGGTCTTGCTCAGCATCCATTCTGCCCTGCTCTGGCATCTGACTTAAGATCTATGGAGAGCAAGGCCTCTCTCACCTGTACTCATGGATCTTTCTTTTCTTTGGTCTGTTTGCTTTGTCTGGGTGTTGGGGACAGGCATTGGGTTGGTTGGTTTAGTTTAGTTGCTGTTACTTCAGTTGTGTTTTGAGAGAACTCATGTAAACCAAGTTGGCTGGCCTTGAACACACCAAGTCGCCTAAGATGACCTTGAACTCCTGAACCTCCTGCCTCCACCTCTCAAGTACATGTGTTTTAAGCGGGATTTAAGTAGGAACAAAAGTGGACACAAGACCCTGTTAGAGATTTCTATTTCCCTGGCCACGTTGACTGGTTCAAGTCTGAGCCTTATTTGCCACTTTGGGTTTTGGTTTTTTTTACCAACTGTAGCTGGTTAGTTGTCAGGATGTCAGTCAAGAGCAGAGGCCCTTAAGCCCTGGGACAACAGAAGTAACTACCAGAGGCATCACAAGCCACCGGCTCTCTGCTGCAATCACTAACTCAACCACAGAACACTCACAGACAAATGGGCCTGGCCACACTTGATTGACAGAAACAGACAAGCATTTGACCTGGAAAACCAGTCTGTCCTTTGTCTACAGTGCCTGGTGGCGTTTTATTAATACCAACTCAAGGGACGCGCCAACCTGAGAATGATAGATAAGGAAGAAGACGGAGGGCAGTTCTGGTGGCAACGTTTGAGCAGCTGGCACCTACATCAAGCAGCTCACAACCACCTGTAACTCGCGTGCCAGGTGACCTGACACCCTTCTCTGATTTCCTTGGGCTCTGGTTCATGTGCAGCATGCACTCACACAGACATGCACACATATGCATAAATAAAAATAAATCTCTTTGCCGGTTGGTGGTGGCGCACGCCTTTAATCCCAGGATCTCTGTGAGTTTGAGGCCAGCCTGGTCTACAGAGCGAGATCCAGGACAGGCACCAAAATCTACACAGAGAAACCCTGTCTCGAAAAACATAAATAAATAAATAAATAAATAAATAAATAAATAAATAAATAAATAAATAAATAAATAAATAATGAATAAATAAATAAATAAATAAATCTCTTTTTAAAGAATCTAAAATCTAGATGATGCACAATATCAAGCCATAAATACACAATGGAGCCAGTGCCTCCAATGGCGTTGCTTTAAAATCCAAACGTGATCACACAGCCTTCCCTTCCAAATGTGTGAGACAATTTATCCAGCTGAAAGTCTAACTTAAACTCTTGGGTAATCTTGGATTTGTTTGCAAGTGGGAAACCCAGATGTTCAGGGACTGAAAGACGCATCTGGGAGACATGAGATGGATGGTCCAGATGCCAAGCACGCAAACATATTATTTCTGCTCTACACACACAACACAGGAAAGCTTCGGAAATGGGAGAATGTCTTGGTTTACCAGAGAGAAGGGGGAGAAGGATGAAACGTGGGGAGTGTTTGGCCTAGAAACCCCCTGAGATGAGGTGTGTCTTTAGGAAAGAGGCCCTTTTAAACTGACTTAAGTTATCCCCACATACACATCCAATAAATTGAAGCTGCAGTGTGGCCAGGCACAAGATGAAACACAGGAAGCAGCAATATATACCCAGGGTTTGGGTTGTATGGGTGGCACATAAGTGACATTTGGAAATGGTCAAATAATCCTTACAGATGGCACTTACAAAGGAGCTATGGGCTAGGGATGTAGTTCACATAGTTCATGTATAGGATACAGAGGGCTTATGGGTAGGCACACAGCACTGGGTTCAATCCCAGCACTGCATAAAACCTAGTGGTGTAATCCTGGCACTCAGGAGGCAGAGGCAGTCCAAGGTCATCCTTAACTACACGCCTCAGCTATGCCATGAGTTTGAGGCTAACCTGGGCTATATGAGACCCTGTTTCAAACAAAGGAGGAAGGTGCTCCCTACCACTATCTCCAGCAAACTCATCACAAACCACCTTCCCTGTGGGATGGAAACAGGCCTTCGCTGTGCTGGACCACACACTGGGGGCTGTTGCTGGACACCTGGAAACCTCCTTCACGCCAGAGCCCAGCAAACACATGAATGAAATGCAGCGGCTAAGGCCAAGTCAAGGAACAGCCAGTTCTCTTCCCAGCTGCCTCCATCTCTTCTGCTTTGAATCGTCTCCATGGACATACTCTGAAAGGCCGTGCTCTGCCAGGCTGCTCTAGGACAGCTGTACGTCAACAGAGTCCGCTAAAGCCCCAGTCACCGGATGCCCTGAGGGTGACCCTATCTGTGCATTCCCTGCTCTGAGTGGTTGGATTTCTTGTCTAATTGCTTGGTGTTTGCAGTTTAATTGTCTTAGTAACCTCACTGCCCACAACCCCTTACAGCCAAGGTTACAGACTAAGAAGACCGTGGTCAGAACTCAGAGTCCAGGTAAGTTTCAGCCTGGCACGTGTGCTGATATGAAGTCATTGAGTGCAGCTTTCATGGACAGAAAGAGTTGCCTGTCCTCTCTGGCTGTCAAGGTGTGCATGAGTGGGCTCATTTTCTCCAGCTCTTCCATTCCCTCTCCTAAAACCAGCTTCTAGCGACACTCCTCATCATGTAGGGCTTGCATGACACTTGTGACATACACTGATGGAGAGCCATGATGGGGGTGGGGAGGATAAATGTCGCATGTCTCCGAAGGCCTCGTGACTAGGAACTCAAGGAAGAGCAGGCACCAGAGGTGCTGCTGACTGTCTCTGCCATCAGAAGGCCAAGTCTTTACCTTGACATCACACAACAGCAGCTTGGGAGGAGAAAGCAAGAGAGAAAGAAACCCAAAGGGTGTAGGAAAGCTGGGCGCTAAATGAGTGGATAGAAACAGTGGAACTTGCGGAAACTGGCCTGATGCCTGCTAAGCACCACATCAAATCTGGCAGGCAATAAACTAGACTATGACCTCAATGACTTTGACCTCTGTGCTGGTTAACTTTGGCCATTGGAAACAACCTAGAATCACCCGGGAAGAGGGTCTTGATGACAGATTGTCTATGTTGGGTTAGACTATGAGAAGACCCAGCCCACTGTGGGTGGCACCATGCCCTAGGCAAATGGTCCTGAACTGTGTGTAAGTTTAGAGATGGAGCTGAGCATAAGCAAGCAAACAAGTGGGCAGGCACACATTCATTTCTCACTGTTCTTGACTGTTGATGAAATGTGAGCAGCTGTTTCAAGTTCCTGCCTCAATCTCCCTACAATAAAGAACTGTAACCTGGAATTGTAGGTTGAAATAAAGCCTTTTCTCCCCTGAGTTGTTGTTTTGTTTTGTTTTGTTTTTGTTGGGGGGGGGGGGTTGGTTGTTTGGTTGATTGGTTTTGTTTTTTCGGTCAGAGTATTTTATAACAGCAACAGAAACAAAACCAAGACAGTCTCTAAGGGCTCACTTAATCACTCACTCAGTCAGCACTCTGAGGACCAGGTAGGTCCCCCTTTCTCCATGGTCACATACAGCTCCGTGGGCACTTTCCAGAATATCACCAGCTGTATCCGTACAGGAAAATACACAGTCTTTACCCACTGAGCCTGAAGCTATTCACCCCCCATCTGGTGGAACCCCACTCTCTTTTATTTGTTCTTGGCAATGAGAAGTTAGTAGCTGGCTTCCAGAGAGCCAGTGCACACGATGCCCCAGAACCTTCCAGATCTCTGTGCCAGACCTGTGCAGCCAGGAAGCAGACCCTGCAGAGAACACATGTGAATCCAGTTTGCTTTTCTTCCTAACTACCAAAATAATTTCCATATTCTCCTTAATGACCACATAGGCAGCAGAAAGCTTACAGAGGGATCCTCCTGACCCAACATGTCACAGCCCTGGGAAGCCATCCCAAAATGCTTGTGTGGTGGTTTGAAAGAAAATGGCCCCCAAAGGGAGTGGCACTATTAGAAGGTGTGGCCTTGTTGAAGTAGGTGTGGCCTTGTTGGAGTAGGTGTGACTTTGTTGGAGGAAGTGTGTCACTGTGGAGGTGGGCTTTGAGGTCTCATATATGCTCAAGCCATGCCCAGTGAGACAGACCACTTCCTGTTGCCTGCACAAGATGTAGAACTCTCAGCTCCTTCTCCAGCACCATGTCTGCCTGCATACCACCATAATGATAATGGACTGAACCCCTGAAATGTAAGCCACCCTATTAAATGTTTTCCTTTATAAAAGTTGCCGTGGTCATGGTGCCTCTTCACAGCAATAGAAACTCTAACTAAGACAGCTTGCATTTCATAGAGTCACAGACCACACACCCAAGTCTGACTGCATTAGCAGTAGGTGTGAGGCCAAGAGGGGCAGACAGAACCAAACTCACCTGCAAGGACTGTGCTTGGCAGGAGACATCTTAGTGAGACAGACAGATGTCAGAGAGAACATCACAGTTAGGCTCCCTGAGGGTGCTCTACCTGCACCCTACCTGCAGCATGACCATCCATCTTACACTGAGAAAATGGTTCAGTGGGTAAAGTACTTGCTGCACAAGCATTAGGACCTGAGTTTGGATCCCCAGCACGCATGCACATGCACACACACACACACACACACACACTTCTTACACGACTTACCTTTCTAATCACAAGCTGACCCTCACATCTTGAGCTTTTTCTGGGGACCTGAGATCTGTGTGAACATTGACTCCAATCCTGGACTTGCTGAGGGTGACCACATTCATGCAACATCTTGGGAACTATCAGTGATATTTTGATTCCACAAGTTGACTTTGGAACTCAGCTCCTGGTGATGAGTCTTCAGACTGGTTGATGAGAAAGTGGAATGTGACCCAAGTGACCCTATAGATGATACTCAGGAAGTGGTGAACTGGGACTGGTAGCCTATGCAGGTCCCAATCTGGGTCCCAGCTAAGGGAACATGCAGTGCACAGTAAATGTGATGTGAGCTTCATCCATATCTCTTGATGGCTCCCCACAGCCCAGCCCTTCCCTCTGGTACTCTGTTTTCTCTACAACATCCTTTTCTGCTCTCTCTCTCTCCCTAACCATCACCAAGGTCCAAAGGATACAACTTCCTCTTTGGAGGCAGGAAAGGGAGAAAGAGAAACAAGCCATGCCAGAGGCCTCTTTCACATGCACAGACTCTGGGAAGGGTAAGGAACATTCCAGAATCAGAATGACTTTTATCTCATCACCCAGTTTCCAGCTTTGTAAAATGGCACATTTTTAGCCCTGGCAACAGGTGACAGTGGGGTGGGTGTCAGTGGGGACAGGTCACAGTGGAAAGCAGGTGGAAGAGGCACCTACGGAGCAGCTCTCCAGGCTGCACAATAGACATTCCAGAACATTCCAGGCAATTCAATATGGCCAGCTTGTAGAGTCTATGCTCTGTGTTGGTACTGGTAGCCCACCAGGAGCTGTTCACCTTCAGTCTTCTCATAGCATCCTTCCTAGAACCCTTCATCCTGTAAGAGTCACCTTCATGGGGTACCGGGATGTCACTTCTCTGCTGTGACCTCCCCATGACCTCTTTTCTGGCTGTCCTCGCTCTTATCTTTACATGTGCAAAGTCTTAGGTGTGTCTATTCCACTCAAATACCAAGTTCTTACTGGTGTCGTTCCTAAGATCCTGGTTCCTCTACTGTCCTAGTCGGCCTTGACTGTCACCTTGGCACAGCCTAGAGTCACCTGAGAAGGGAGTCTCAGCTGCGGGGTTGGGCCAGTCATATTGTCTTGATTGTTAATCGATGTAGGAATGCCCTCCCACTACGGGTGGGGTCATTCCCTGGGCCCGTGGTCCTCAGCTGTACAAGGAAGCTGGCTGATCTTGAACCTGCATGAGAGCCAGCAAGCCACATTCTCCACGGTTCCTGATGTACTTTCTCAGCTGCTGGTTCCCGGGTCAGAGGTTACCTGACAAGCAAATAAAAATATAAAGAGAGAAAATCAAACAGGCACCTGCCAAAGACAATTAGAGAAATGATGGATGTCAGTGCTGTGCACTATGTCTAAGTCAGAAGCTGTCGATAGAGGAAGTGTGTTATCTCCCATAACTCGTACACCCATGGTAGATACTAATCAGTCATGCCTCTCTCTCTCTCTCTCTCTCTCTCTCTCTCTCTCTCTCTCTCTCTCTCTCTCTCTCTCTCTCTCTCTCTCTCTCCTGTTCCTCTTCTCCTTTTCTTTTTATCCTCTTCTTCCTTTTTCTTGTCTCTCTAACTCTCTCTGTCCTCCATCCTTCCTTCCCTCCCTCCATCTCTGAACCCCAGAACAAGCATGCCTTTGAATTAGCTGTTCTGAACATGTATCCCGTGTGCTGTCATGCAGAGCTTCAACAGCCCCAGAAGACATTGCCAGTCAACTGTGACTCTTTTTCTTTAGACTCGCACACAACTTCAGAACCCTCCGATCCCCACAGGGAGTAGGGAGACGGTTCAGTTGGTAGAGTGTGTGCCGTGGAAGCATGAGGACCTGAGTTTAATGCCCAGAACCCACATTATAAAAAGTCAAGTGCACTTGTAATCCCAGTGCACAGGAGGCAGAGACAGGAGGGTCTCTGGGGCTCACTAGCCGCCAGCCTAGCCGAGCTGGTCAGCTGCAGGCTAGTAAGGGATTCTGTCTGAAAAACAAGCACAGTGCCTGGGGAACAACACCCGAGGTTGCCCTCGGGCCTCCACATACACACATATACACATACATGCAAATCTGCACACATCCATGTACACACAGAGAGACAAAAGAAAATCCCCTAACACGGGGATTGCTGCAGGGAGATGCTACTGAGCCGTCTGGACCAGGACGGGATGCAATCACTCCTCTACCGACTCCTCCAATGAGAATCATTCATTCCCATATCCGAATGTAACTCATTCTCTTCTCCTATCCCACCGAGTTTCCAGGCTTATGTTCATCTGGACTCAGCTTTTAAACTTGCCACTGGCCATTGCTTCCCTACAATGAGTTTAGGGAGATTATAATCACAGATCGCAGGCTTTGGAGCCAGCCAAGCTACCTCAAGCCAACCAGTCACTCACTTCAACCCTCTTCTAAGACCCCCCGCTTTCCTAATCTGAGAAGAATTCTCACTCTATGCCCATCTGTGGACCAAGAAATAGATGCCCTGGGTTAGGATGGCCAAATAGACACCATCTAAGCTGTCACTACCTCTTCCCATGCTGGTTGAATAAATTATTCATTACAGTGAACCCATAGGAATTCTCAAAGGTTTTCTTAGCACAGAACCAGACAACCATTAAAACCCAGCCTCCTTTCACATGAGATGAACTATGATTGCAGGCCATGCTCCAGGAAGCCATGGGAATTCCCACTCTAAAGTCACATAACTCAGTAGCGTGAGTCAGGTGACCTAGGCTCCTTCCCCCTCCCACTCTTCATTTCCACCCTGACCCCTAAGAGAGTCTCAGAAAGAATGTGGAATCCAAACCGTACACACCAAACGGATCTAAGCACCCAGCTGGACGCTGCCACCCCGGTGTGTAGGGCACATGGCTGAGCCTGACGGGGTGTCTGGTCCAGTCTCTGGGGTCCCGGGCAGTGTAAACCATATTAATCCATTTCCTGCTTTATGTTGAGGAGATCTTACAGAAATGAAGCTCACCGCCTGTCACATCATATTACATCAAAGCATGATGTCATGTCATAATTTTTTAAAGAATTAGCTTTAGTTTGCGGTGCAGCGTTGTGCCACAGAAAGCTCCGTTCTCCCCTGAGTACGGTGACTTTGACAGTGATGACTTAATTCCCAAACTTTGGCAGACGAAAACGCAGAAAGCAGTGGCCGAAAACAGACATTAGCAAGCTGGAGAGATTGTTCGGTGGTTAAGAGCACTGGCTACTCTTGCAGAGGACCTGGGTTCAAATCCCAGCACCCACATGACAGCTCACAGCCATCTAGAACTCTGGTTCCAAGGGGTCTACTGCCCACTTCTGGCCTCCACAAGCCCTATATACATGTGGCGCAGATACATGCAAGTAGCAAAATACTCATAAAACAAAATGAGCAAATCTTTAAAAATAAATAAATAAATGTAGAC
>CABHPR010143153.1:0-26847 GCA_902168415.1 Peromyscus melanophrys
AAGTGAGTCCCAGGAAAGGCGCAAAGCTACACAGAGAAACCTTGTCTCGAAAAACCGAAGAAAAAAAAAAAAAGACTATATCTGCCCAGTCCTGGAGACACAAGGATGAAAAGATCTAATTCTTGCCTGTAAGGAACTTACCCTGTATTGAGGGGTCGGGCATGCACAAACAAACAAAAACTCTAATTTTGCAAGTGAAATGATTGAAAATTCCCCTGAGTGCTGGGGAGTCACAGATTAAAAAGCCACCTCTGGTCTGCAAGTTGGGAAAGGTGCCTGCATGGGTCTCTTTGTTTTAAACTGAGACAGTTTATGAAATGAGGGCGATCATAGGGATTAGATGGACACGTGGGAAGAAAATCACTATACACGACTCTGTCTCCCATATCATAGCACTTCTCCCTGATCACTTATTCCGTCCTTATTACATAAACAAATTATCCATTTGTATAAATGCTCTAGCGGAGAGCACAGTGAGGACAAAAACTCAAAGCAAAATGTAAATATTAAGAACGCTTGCTGCAGGAATTTAAGCGATTTCAGAGACGAACAAACTAAACAGTGAGGTGATTACCATAGTCCATTTACCACTGCACAAATGTCTTCCTGCCAGAAACAGACAGAGCAGCCTGAAAGAATGGTGAGAGATTTCCACAAAGCTGAGGTAGTTAGTTCATTAGCTGTGGCACAGTTACTTTCATTAAACAATACAAGTAGTAAAAATTAAGTAATTTTTATTAACGTCATTGTTAAAGAAAAAGTCATTCAGGAATATTCTCGACCCAGTTTGTGAAGTCATGAAAGCCTGACCTATGTCACTTAGACCACTGACTGCTCTTCCTGTTTCTCTGGCAGCTCACCAGAATGTTCTTCTAAATCCGCCTTCCTAAGCCTGACCCCTGTCTGCATCTTCTTCCTAGTGGCAGCTGCCATGGCGAGGGCTATCTCCAAGCCACCCCTATGGTGGAGACTTAAATCTGAACACCAGTAAAGCTGTTTCAGATTAGCAGGTCCCGGCTGCGGCTATTGAGATCACTTCAAACGCTGGGTCGTGTGCACAGACAGGCAAGAGAGAGGTCCAAGAAAAGTACGCACGGCAATTTCTTAAATAAATTAAGAAGTCATTAAAGTAGCCTAATAATGGTGTGCCCGTAGCTTCCACTTACCAGTTGAAGGACACAGTTACCTGCTAATATTTAAAGGCTTAGTCTCCTAGAACCTTGTGCGTGTAGAGTTCTTGTTCTGTGGTTAACATTTGGGCTCAGGTTTATAACTTCTCTCTTTTAGACTTGTCCTCACTATCTGTGCCTGTCCGTCCATAGACTGTGTCTAGTGATACCTGTTCCATATCCTGCTGAAACTTCCATTCTAAAGATATGTGGGTTCTGGGCCAGCGTTGGCAAGAGCAATGGTACATTATGTTTACCGTTTCTGGAAAATTATGGTCTGTTCACAGCTAGTCAGCACTTTTACCCGGGCAACATGTAAAAAGGAACACATCAGTCACTGATAAGTGTCCCCACTAAGACAGCTCGGATGATGTGTTTTATGAGGAATTTTCCTTGTTTTCCAAAAGAACTCATCAGTGGAACTTCCATTACTTGGCAGAAATAACTTGTGGTTTTTATCAAAATAAGTAATGTATAATAACTTACACATTATACATTAAGCTTTCTTTTTTATTCTTATTTATTTATTTATTTTGTTTGTTTGTTTGTTTGAGACAGTCTCTATTATGTAGTTCTGGAACTTGCTATGTATACCAGGCTGGCTTCGAACTCATAGAGATCCAGCTGCACCTCTGCCTCCAGAGCTCTAGGATTAAAGGCGTATACCACCATGCCCAGCTACGTTATTTTGTTAGGTAATTGCACTTTGACAATAATTCCATTATAAGGCACTTTTGTAGCTATTGTTGATAACTAAATTTTCTTCCCGAATATATGCTAGATATGGTGATGGAAAAATATTACAAAACATTCCTACAGAACCAGTATTCAACAATTGAATCTACACATGGTCTGAAATATTGGGAAATACAGTGTTAGAGTCAGCCTCATGTAGATGGAACCTGTAAGGGAGCAGGATATGTTTAGGGATATGTGCAAGTTAAGTTCATTTTCAAAATTATCACACGAGGGAGATGAATCACAGCAAACAAAAGCATGAGCATCGACAGGCATATACATCAGCGCACGTAAACATTCACAGTTCTGGGACACAAAGCATTCTCCCACTCCTGATTTGAGGCAGTGTATTCAGCAGGATCATGCTTTGTAATGACAACAGTATATGAAGAGCTCGTCTTCAGGGTGTAAAGAATATGTTTAAAGCAGAGTGCATCCCGTGAGTAGAGGCACAGTGTCTGCGAGGTGGACTGGAAACCCGGGGAGCTTGGATCAACTGCCAGCTCCTGGTGATCTTTCCTGCTGATCTGTGACCTTGAGCTTGGGCTGCCGTCTGTATGTCTCATCTATTTTAAGGATGGAGAAGGTGGAGTTGCGTTCAGAAGAAAGTATGCATCCATCTCAAAAGATGCCCCCGTGTATACATATTATAAACAGGCAACGCCCGGAGAAAGGGGCTCGTTTGCCACCCCACTCATTATGATAGAGATTGGGAAACAGACTTTGAAAACTAAAAGAATGGACTCGTTATTTTGAGGAAATGTTGCAGAAAGCCTTAAGAAGCTGTCTCCTGTGTCATTATGGATTTAGTCTTAAAAAAAAAAGGAAAGGAATGAAAGCTGGTGCTAGCTACCTAAGTAATTTGTTAGTTGATTATTTTCTGTTGTCTCAAGTCTTCTGAATTCAGAATTCAGGTTCCGAGTTTTATTACATCAACCTGACATTTCTGCCACCAGGATGACTGTGCCGTCTCTCTTGCCTTTGTTTATCCGGGTACTCGAAGATCCTGAATAGTTTCTTGCATTTTATTTACGATATAACCATTATGAAATAAGTGAAAGTTCCAGTGTGAGTATACATTCATATTTAGCTTTTAAATAAACACAGGCTTCAAATATTGTGTGAAAATTAAACAATTGGAGGGGATCGAGTGGACTTCAAAACCATTTTCTTCCTCTAGGATTCACTATGAAGGTCAAAGTCGTAAAACATGTTGTTTCGTCTTTTGTACAACTCTTTTTTTTTTTTTTTTAATTTTTGGTTTTTCGAGACTCTGTTTAGCTTTGCGCCTTTCCTGAAACTCACTCTGTAGCCCAGGCTGGCCTTGAACTCACAGAGATCCTCCTGGCTCTGCCTCCCGAGTGCGGGATTAAAGGCGTGCACCACCACTGCCCGGCGTTTGTACAACTCGTAGGACAAAGTATCCTCTGGTTAAAGTGCATGTTACTCTGTCAACTACAATGTAACAAATCGCTTGGCCTCATGAAGAGTTGCAGAGGTCCTCATAAGTCCAGCCGGTGGTGAATGCTTGAGTTAGTCAAACAACGACGTCGCCTGGGGAAGCTTTTTTGAATGGGGAATTTAAGTGACAGTGTTAAACCTGTGCGAGCCAACAGGCAAGCTCAAGCCATAGACCTGGAAGTTAGGAGCAAGTGTGGCCTTGAGCAAAAATCTATAAACGTGCCCACCCCCCCCCACACACACACCATTTTCAGTGGAGAGAAACTGGGTGTCAGTGGGCACCCTCTGTGTTCGCCACCTCTGTGTTTCGCTTATACAAACTGTGAACCTTCACTGGGAGGGGACTCTGAAGTTTTAATTGCAGAGGGTGTGAGGGTCTCATTTGAGCAAACTGATTTAAATAAGGTGGGTTTTGGGAGGGGCTGTTTGTTTGTTTGTTTGGTTGGTTGGTTATTTTTTTTGGTGCCCATTAAACTGTCCGACCCCACATCGATCTTTTGATGAAGACAGCGCTGCAAAGAAAGTTATCTTGGCATTTGGCTTCTCTCAAAAGACGCACATTTTGATGAGAAATAAGGCATTTACTGAGAACTGTATTTCAGGTTTTGCTTTTACCTCCCAGTTCTCATCCCAGTTGTGAAGTAGCTGCAAAACGATGCTTGTTTTACTCTTTGTGAAGCGTTTTCCCCAGCAACAGCCTCATGTTTGATTTGTAGTAGGGGAAGCGCAGTAGTCCCCCCTCTTAGTAAAGGTTGAGGACCCTCATCTCAAGTGCTTTCTCATGTCCTGCCTTGTGAAGTTACGTGTTAAGTTCTTCTGTGGTAATTTCTTTTTTTTTTCTTTCTTTCTTTTTTTTTTGGTTTTTCGAGACAGGGTTTCTCTGTGTAGCTTTGCGCCTTTCCTGGATCTCGCTCTGTAGCCCAGGCTGACCTCGAACTCACAGAGATCCACCTGCCTCTGCCTCCCGAGTGCTGGGATTAAAGGCGTGTGCCACCACGCCCGGCCAGTAATTTCTAATTGATGCTGGTCAGAGAAGTACTTTCTTCTCTCTGGATGGAGTGTTGCATGTTGTAGCATTTTTCTTTCAACTTTTGAAACTTTTCTTGGTCAATAAATAGGACTTTGGGATGTTCTTACTTCTTTTTCTATTAATGATTAATGAATACTCTTTTTTTTTTTTTTTTTTTTTTTTTTTACCATTTGTCTAGAAAGACCCCTCAAGGGACCCAAAGTATAATCCACAGTAGATGTTATTGTCACAGGAGTTATTATTGAGTGGCACAAGGAAGTAATCCTTGTACCTTTCTATATTTTCTAGAAACTAGAGCAAAGAATTAAAATGTTCATTAAAGCTTCAATGAAGAAATACCTTGAAATTTAATACTCAGAAAATTATGACCTGACAATGAAGAACTTGAGAAATTTTAATAGAAACAGTTGGAAGTCATTCCTTAGACTTATCTTAAATAGCATACCATGTGGTATTATAGATGTCAATCATTTAAGTGTGGTTTTTATGGGGAATTTGATTGAAAGAAAGATATTGAATGTAAAAGCAATGGGCTGGCGTTCTTTATTTATTTATTTATTTATCTTCAACCAAAGGTAAGCTCGCTCACAAATAAGACTTCAGTGAGCTGCATCTTTCAATATCTAAATAAAACCTCAGCATTTGTTTTCACTGTTTTGAAGTATATAAAATTTCAGCAAAGTTTCCTTTTTCTTAATAAATACTTTTTAAATGAAGAATATAAAACATTGCTTTGGAAATAATCTAGTCACTTAAAGGAATCAGTATTGTGACCACTTGTGAACTCCTCACATATGAACAACTTACAACTTTTTTTTCCCTTCAGGACAGGGTTTCTCTGTGTAACAGCGCTAGTTGTCCTAGAACTAGTTCTGTAGATCAGGCTGGCCTGGAACTCACAGAGATCCACCTACCTCTGTACCCCGCCCAAGGGCTGGGATTAAAGGCAGGCACCACCTCTGCCCAGCTAAAACTTTTTTTTTATTGATATATCCCTTATAAAGCATACACACACACTTTGAGCTAAACTTGGTACTTTTCAAGTACTATGTTAAATACCAAAGTACATTACTTTTGAAAATATACTCTTACAGTTCAAACATTGATTGGTGTTTCATTAAAACACTCTGTGTTGAAATATCTGCTAAGCATATGATCAAGATTCCATAAATTTTTTCATAGTTTAGGTTTTTTTGTAGAATTCTTTCAGAAATACTGTCGTTTTTTATACTACATACTAAAAAACTAGTAAATTTTTTTCATAAGAAACATCTAAAAGATATTTTTATGCTTATAAACTATTTTAAATTAATGAAAGCAGGGTTTACTTACAATTCTAATGTTGAATAAATGACATGAATTGCATTATTAATCTGTGAAATTAGTGCCTGGATCACTCTCATGGTCTTTAGACCCAGCTCTGGTTTTCAAGACTTATTTAAAATTTATTGATAATAAGGATTACATTACATGAAATTCACTTTTAAAGTTACAGCGATCTGTGTGTTTGTGTGTATTTGTGATTATATGTGCTGTTAAGGATCAAACCCAAGGCCTCGGACTGTGTGTTGTCCATTTGAAGCAAGTATTTAATACTGAGCTGCATCTCCAGCCCAGGAATGTGTTTATAATGGAGTATAATATAGTATTTTGCTATTTTATATATATATATATATATATATATATCCATATAATATAAGGTATGTATATATATATACACACACACATGTGTATATGTATATATATATATATAAGCCTTTTATGTATTTTTATAAATTTTCTTCTTGTTTTAAGTGTTTTTGCCATTTTGCTCTTGTCGGAGTGGTGTGAGATTTTTGATGATACTGTGTTGAAATACCAGAGCAAACCAACGTAAGAATGGAAAGATTTCGGCTTAGGAAGTTCACACTTGCAAAGGTTGCAGTCTTCTGGATGGAGAGCAGCTCACATCATGGTGGGACAGGAGCAGACTCGGTGCTCTGTGCATTCCCTTTTTTACATGTTTATCCTACCTGGGGTCCTAAACTGGGATAGTGCTGTCTACATCCAGGGTGGCTCTCCCCACTTAGCTAATCCTCTCTGGAAATGTTCTCACAGGTACACCCAGGGATGGGCTTTACTAATCTGAGTGTTTCTCAATCACACCAAGATGACAAGATTAACCACCACAGCGATTCGCTGTCCTTAAAAAGACAAAAGGAAAATAATTGAGTCCCTAGCAAGATGAGGCAATCCTGACATGTCTTCACCATTAAAAGCCATCTGCAGAGCCATTGTGTAACCCATTCTGCTGCGTCATCTTTCAGGATGTAAAAAATCTGCAAGATCTTACTTCCATACTCATATTTAAAAGTTTTTATTAAGCACAAGTTTATAATTCAGCATTTTTTTCATTTCTCTATTCAGAATATATACCTTTGAAAACTTCCAACGTCTAATTATGCTACCTAGAGGGCAGAGACCTTTCTTGTCTTGTAATTGGTAAATATTTTTTTTATTTTTAGCAGTAACCAATTGAATAAATGATCTCATTTTCACATCATCTCTTCCCTTCCACTTTCTCTTGCTATGCGCCTGCCTTCCGTCTTTTGCCACTTAATGAAGAGTCTCACATGGATTTTGGCTGTTCAACATCTTGAAAGTCTGAAAGATGCTCAGAGGCTTGGTTGACAGAGGGGTTCTGTCTTCAAGACAGTAAGAACGCTGAATGATGAAGTCCTCCCTATTAAGTAACTAACTGGATGAAAACACCATAGTTCTTGTTATCTTTAGAACTACATTTTATTCTTGAGAAAAAACCACCTGGATATTAAGATATCTGAACACATTAGGCAAGGTATGGCATATAGAAGTCAATAACGTCATCGTTGTACGACGATTATTAAATTTTCCACTTAAAAATTTAAAGCAGTCTTAAAGTATTTACTGAATCACGTTTGCTTTCTAACTGTATCCGTATTTGTTGGGCATGTAAAAAGAAGTAAAAGGAGGAAAGGACTTTATCCTGAGACTATGCTAGGAATGTGGGTACAGGCTCACCTTACCCAGTGCTAGTGTTTCCCGTCACAGCTCCCTTTTCCAGATCGTTCCACAGCCCTCCATGCAGACTAGGATCGGAGAGATTGAGATGTAACAAGAACAAAATGAATACTCAGGATGGCCTTTTCCTGCTGTTTCCCCATGGAATGCCATTGAGGTTACAGTGTCCAGTTTCAAAGTTGTGACCTCAGTCTTTTGGATTCACATTTATCCAGATTTCAGAGGGCAAGAACATGTTTTCATGCATGTGTGTTTTTATAACTGTTTTCCTTTCTAAAATTAATATATAAAGTTTTGTATCTGGTGTGTTGTGTGTGCAAATTACAATTAGTGTAGTAGGTCTCATTCTGAAGGAGTTTTTGCATGTCATTTTTTTGCCCCTGAAGTTAAACTAAACATCCAGTGTGCAATCTGGTTTAGGAAATGATCATTCTTAGCCTGTCGTCTAGTTCTTCTGGTAGAAAGTAAACAATGAGACAGGTAAGTGGATATTACTGTGCAGCACTGGAGCCCGTTTGCAAACTGTGCTTCGAATAATTGCATAGAAGTTCACAAGCAGTTAGCTCATCCTTCAGTGGCAGTGGGGTATTTTTAAGGCTACTTACCGACAAATTACATATTGGACGGATGTGGCTATCGTGTGTCTGTGTGCTTAGTACACATGGATAGTTTATATGTATAAACTCATGATGGTATATTCTGTTTCTTATAGGTAATAAGCATGAGTCCGGTTCTCTACCTCCTTAACTATTTTTACTTATATATTTTTAGATACTGACATGTGCATTTGGTGAGCAACAAATGATGAAGAAAGAAAAGCAGCATATTCCCTAAGAAGTGTTACCTCCGTGCCACTACATACCTCTGGCTGCCCTCGCTGCAGATCAGTGCTGAGGTCCACCTTGGAGTTTGCCTGCCTCTTAACCTGTCACTGCCAGACGACATCCTGGTCAGAATGTAACAGCTCATCACTCTCTGACTGCTAGGGAAGGTGATCAACTGACATTAACTTCCTGAAGTTGGATCTTACAGACAAAAAAAGAAAGAAAAAAGAAAAAACCAACCAAAACAAAAAACATATCTTTAAAGCAACTAGAAGCCAAGCCCCTGTGAACACTTGTATTGAACATGACTCATGGAGAAGAGCTTGGCTCTGATGTGCATCAGGATTCTATTGTTTTAACTTACCTGGAAGGATTACTAATGCATCAGGCAGCAGGGGGCTCAGGGACTGCCGTTGACAAAAAGTCTGCTGGCCACAACGAAGAAGACCAGAACTTTAACATTTCTGGCAGTGCGTTTCCCACCTGTCAAAGCAATGGTCCCGCTCTCAATACACATACGTACCAGGGATCTGGCATGCTGCATCTCAAAAAAGCCAGACTGCTACAGTCTTCTGAGGACTGGAATGCGGCAAAGCGGAAGAGGCTGTCTGATTCCATCGTGAATTTAAACGTAAAGAAGGAAGCTTTGCTGGCTGGCATGGTTGACAATGTGCCTAAAGGCAAGCAGGATAGCACATTACTGGCCTCTTTGCTTCAGTCATTCAGCTCCAGGCTGCAGACTGTTGCTCTGTCACAACAGATTAGACAGAGCCTCAAAGAGCAAGGATATGCCCTCAGTCACGATTCCTTAAAAGTGGAAAAGGATTTAAGGTGCTACGGCGTGGCCTCGAGTCACTTAAAAACTCTGTTGAAGAAAAGTAAAACCAAGGATCAAAAGTCCAGCGCCACCCTCCCTGAGGTGACTCCAAACCTCATCAGAGATAGCTTTGTGGTGGAGTCACCTCATCATGTCGGACAAAGTGGAACAAAGGTCATGAGTGAACCCTTGTCATGTGCCGCAAGATTACAGGCTGTTGCCAGCATGGTGGAAAAAAGGGCTAGCCCCGCCACCTCCCCTAAGCCTAGTGTGGCCTGCAGCCAGTTAGCTCTGCTCCTTTCCAGCGAAGCCCATCTACAGCAGTACTCTCGGGAACATGCTCTAAAAACCCAGACTGCACATCAAGCAGCAAGCGAAAGACTTGCTGCCATGGCCAGACTGCAAGAAAATGGTCAGAAGGACGTGAGCAATTTCCAGCTCCCCAAAGGGGTGTCTGGCCATCTCAATGGGCAGGCCAGAACATCGTCATCCTGCAAACCCGTGGCTAGCAAGAATAATGCTACAACATTTCCGAATCCAATGGGTGTTGTTCCTTCTTCCCCCAAAAACACAGGCTATAAAAACTCACTGGAAAGAAACAGCATAAAGCAAGTTGCCAATAACAGTTTGCTTTTACATCTTCTCAAAAGCCAGACCATACCCACGCCAATGAATGGGCACGGCCAGAATGAGAGAGGAAGTCGTTTTGAGGAGAGCAGCACCCCCACCACGATCGATGAGTACTCCGATAACAACCCTAGTTTTACAGACGACA
Source organism: Peromyscus melanophrys (assembly GCA_902168415.1). Lineage (NCBI taxonomy): Eukaryota > Metazoa > Chordata > Mammalia > Rodentia > Cricetidae > Peromyscus > Peromyscus melanophrys. The sequence continues at coordinate 9,854 of CABHPR010143153.1, forward strand.
GCAGCGGAGATGAGAGCTTCTACTCCAATTGTGTTCCCATAGACTTGTCCTGCAAACACCGCATGGAAAAGCCAGAGGCCGACAGACCTGTTTCTCTTGAGAACCTCACTCAATCCTTGTTAAACACGTGGGATCCCAAAGTCCCTGGTGTGGACATCAAAGAAGATCAAGATACCTCAAAAAATTCCAAGCTGAATTCACACCAGAAAGTCACCCTTCTTCAACTGCTACTTGGCCATAAAAGTGAAGAGAATGTTGAAAGGAACGCCAGCCCTCAGGAAGTCCCCTGTGATGTGACTAAGTTCAGTCCACAGAACTACACAAGGACTTCTGTCATTGAAAGCCCCGGTACAAACAGGACTACCCCCGTGAGCACTCCACCTCTGCATACATCCACCAAAGCGGAGTCTCCCATCAACCTCTCTCAGCACTCTCTAGTCATCAAGTGGAATTCCCCACCATATGCCTGCAGTACTCTTTCTTCAAAACTAACCAACCCCGTGGCTGGCCACTTGATGGACCTCACAAAAAGCAAAGAATCGCCAGCAGAGAAACCAGCCCCGGGTGAAGGTGCACCAAATTCGGCAACGTTTAGTGCCAGTAAATTGTTACAAAATTTGGCACAGTGTGGAATGCAGTCTTCCATGCCTGTGGAAGAGCAGAGACCCAGCAAACAGCTGTTGAGTGGAAATGCAGAGAAACCTCTCGGTATGATTGATAGGTTAAATAGCCCTCTGCTCTCAAACAAAAGCAATGCAGTTGAAGAAAACAGAGCCTTCAGCCAGCCAGCAGGACCTGACCTAGCACTTCCTGGTTGTGAGATAGAGAATCTGCTGGAAAGACGCACTGTCCTTCAGCTGCTCCTGGGAAATTCCAACAAGGGGAAGAGTGAAAGGAAAGAGAAAATTCCTTTGCGAGAGGAAGGTATCCAGGAACATGCAGAGAGATCTGTGAGTGAACCGATACTGATGGTGAAAATCAAATCCGAGCCTGGCGATGACTTCCAGGTTCAGAACACAAACGTGCATTTAAACCATGACGCTAAGAGCACCCCGTTCTTAGGCGTCACTCCCACCACGCAGAGGAGCACAGCTGCCTTACCAGTGTCCGAGGACTTTAAATCAGAGCCCGCTTCACCTCAGGATTTTTCTTTCTCAAAGAATGGTCTGTTAAGTCGATTGCTGAGACAGAATCAAGAGAGTTACCCAGTGGATGATCAGGACAGGAGTCACAGAAATAGCGAGTTGACGCCCCTGGAGTCAAAGAACTTTTGCATGGTCCCCAAGAAAAGGAAGCTTTATACGGAACCACTAGAAAATCCATTTAAAAAAATGAAAAATAGTGCTGTAGATACTGCCAGTAATCACAATGCCCCGGAAGTACTCTACGGGTCCTTGCTTAATCAGGAAGAAGTGAAATTTAGCAGAAATGATCTTGACTATAAATACCCTGCTGGTCATAGTTCAGCCAGTGATAGTGAACACAGGAGTTGGGCCAGAGAGAGCAAAAGCTTCAATGTTCTGAAACAGCTACTTCTCTCGGAGAACTGTGTGCGAGATCTGTCCCCGCACAGGAGTAACTCTGTCATCGACAATAAAAAGAAAGGACATAAAAATAATGTGCCCAATAGCAAACCTGATTTCAGCATTTCTTCCTTCAACGGACTGATGTATGGTTCCCCTCAGCCCAGCAGTTGTGTGGATAACAGGACATTTCCATACCCAGGAGCGGGAAAAACTCCTCTGAGTCCTCCTTTCCCGGAGCACTTGGGCTGTGTGGGGTCCAGACCAGACCCTGGGCTTTTGAATGGGTGTTCCGTGCCCATTCCCAATGAGAAGGGACCCATTAAGTGGGTCATCACAGATACAGATAAGAAAGAGTATGAAAAAGATTCCCCAAGACTGACCAAAACGAACCCAATCCTCTATTACATGCTTCAGAAAGGAGGCAATTCTGTTACTACCCGAGAGACACAGGACAAAGAAGTCTGGAGGGAGCCTTCATCTGCTGAGAGGGTGACAATCAAAGAAGAGTTACTTCCGGCAGCAGACACTAAAGGTTCCGTCTTCAGTCTAAGAAGCCCTTACCATAGCCATATGGGAAATAACGCTTGCCGCCCACACAGTACGAATGGAGAAGTTTATGGACTTCTGGGAAACGTGCTCTCAATAAAAAAGGAATCAGAATAATGTGTATCTGCCATACCATTTTTGGATCTTTTTAACATTAATCAGTATGAACTTGAGATCTGTATAAATAAGAGCATGATTTGAGAAAAGCATGGTATAATTGAAACTTCTTCATTCTGGAAGTATTGGTTACTGGTGATGTTTAAATATGCATACTAATTTTTGCTTAACATTAGATGTCATGAGGAAACTATTGAACTAGAAGTTGGTTGTTTAATACTTCTGTATACATCAGATGAAAACTGTGAGTAGCCTATGGATGAAACAATTTTATAGTCATAAATAAGAGGCATACATTAAAATGCAAAAACTCCATCAATAGTGGATTGATGCGGTTTGCTTGCTCTCTTTATTAGGGTACTTCATCTCGCATCTCAGAAGTCAGCCTACATAACACGTTTTTAAAGTCCAAATTGTTAACTATTGAAAGATAATCAAATTAAGAAAAACCCAGAAGCCTTCTGCTGATTCACATCTCATCAGTTCAAAAGTAAGAAAAAGTAGTAATGCTTACATTTTTCACTTTTGCTAAACAAAAATTCTTTTTAACTCTTGGAAGGGGTTTTGAGATTCCCACTGCGTCTGCCCCACCCCAGACCTTTTCAATGTGTATTTCTTTAAACCTTGTACTATTTAGTAAAAAACTGATTACAATGGAGGGCAGTTTAATAGATCCTTCAAAATAAAAGGCAGACTTCCATTTTTTATATTTTGACTACTTTCCTAAATTAATACTCCTCCTTTTACAAAATTAGGGAAGGTAATATTCATCTTCAGGCAGTTTCCTGAATAATTGACTACTTAGAAATAGTTTTTAACAAAAACAAAAATGGGTTTTCTTTGGACGGTTTTCACCATCTCTTGTGAAGTTAATCCTCCCCATTCCTGTGGTACCTGTAAATCTTAGGACCAGGATTTCTTAATTCTGGGCACAGAAACTACATTAGGGCCATATGGAGCAGTTGTTTAAAATGCAGATTGCTAGGCAGCATCTCTCAGGTCTCCAGAACAGGGTCTCTGCTGGACCTGGGAGTCCTCGGCCTGCATCTTAACATGTTCTGTATGTGCTGGAAAACCAGCGGCTTACAACTTTTCCAGAACATGGGACTTTAAAGAAACTATTTGATGCCTATACTTACCCCCAATAAAGTCATACATCAACTCAAAATTTGCAATATTGTAGTTCCTATATTGCTGTTATATCTTTGGAAATCAGGTTCAGAATACTTTTTATGACAAAAAAAAATCAGGTAGAGGGGACAACTTTCCTATCTGGGTCAACATCTCAGGAAAATCTGTGATTATTTATTTGTTCTAATTAGTAACGTCAACTTAATTAGCCTTAGGGATGGAATAACAGGGCCACTTAGCAAACTCAGGTGATCCCAGGATGGTTGGGAAACTTCTCCTGAATACATCCTTACCTTCTATTCAAACAGTCTTCTGCGGAACAGTGCTTGTGGAGATACCAGTTTAAACCCGAGAAAGACATTAAGCTCAGATTGCCTGAAAACCAATCAAAAGGCACTTATCATAACAGAACAGAACCTACACAGTCACTACATGGCATCAACTCGCTTTACACATGTATTCAAAGTAAACACGGAATCTGTCTTGGAAGAGCTTAATGTATGATGGAGCCACGTGGAATTTCAGTCTTGAAACAAGTTGCTTTTTAAGTTCAGTTTTTATAGCCCACTATTCATCCACCAGACAATATTTTATTTTCAGTCTTGAACCAGGTTAGCAAACAACTTATCAAAACATTATTGTGTACTCAATAATTAAGTAGAAGGAAGTTTATTTGAAGTTGTTGTATGTACTTGATGTTGTTTCTAAGATTTTTTTTTATATTGCAAATGGACATTATTTCTTAATTATCTAAAGTTCTAAATGGTTATTTTTTTCTCAAGATGATTTGTAAATAGTTAATGGAAATGTTATATGGTAATTGGAGTGTATATTATGCTACATCAGAGGAAGGGGAAGGTGTATGCTTATTCTGCTATGAAAAATTCCACTGGCCAGTGAAGATATTTTACTCCATGTCCATACTGTGACAATCTCATTGTCTACACTCTATAAATAAGCTTTACACTAAGTCGTTTTTCTCAGTTATTGTGAAAGGGTTGGAGCCTTAGAAGTATATTGTAGGATGCTGGTGTTCATCCTCAGTTGGAGGCAATGTGTTTCTTATGGTGGAGCGGCACTTAGGTCAGGGAGACGTCCAGCCAGCATTGTTTTGTCTGTTTGTTTGGCTTTGGTTGGAATGGGAATATATAATACAGAAATCAATGTCACTCTAAAGAATGCTGTTCTGACTTACTAGAGAATACCCCCACGTGGAGTTTAGAGTAATCCTAATGAAGAGAAAGTGCATACATCCACAAATTTACCTTGTTTATGCATATGTAGATTCAAATACGCACACATACACATTTTCCAGGACTATTTTCGATACCTAGGCAATTTCTTCCTAATAAAGTCATTTGTGAAAGGGTACTACAACTCTCATTGACATCAGTAAGGTAGCATTACCTGTTTGTTCTCTGCTACATCTTACAGAAGAATAAACTGGTGAGAGTATATATTTTCTATATATATATATATAATGTATATATATATATTGACTTGTTACATGAAGATGTTAAAATTGGTTTTTAAAGGTAATGTAAATAGTGATTTCCTTAATGAAAAAATACATATTTTGTATTGTTCTAATGCAACAGAAAAACCTTTTAATTTCTTTGGTTCCTGTATATTCCATGTATAAGTGTAAATATAATCAGACAGGTTTAAAAAAATGTGCATGTATGTATACAGTTGCAAGTCTGGACAAATGTATAAAATAAACCTTTTATTTAAGTTGTGATTACCTGCTGCATGAAAAGTGCATGGGGAACCCTGTGCATCTGTGCATTTGGCAAAAATGTCTTAACAAGTCAGATCAGATGTTCATCCCAACACGACAGTATTCCATTTCTGGACATGACTTCTGTGGCTTAAGCTTTGTGAGAGAATGTGCTTTGAATCCAAGGATCTTAATTTTTTTTTTTAATCAACCACTTTTCAACATAAAGAATTCACACACACAACAACTTCACAAATCTTAAAATCCCATTGGAAACATTATAACCAGGACTAGTCCAGTGTTCCTGAATGCTGGAATGCAGGCACATTACCATTCATGGTAAGAATTCTGGGGTTTACAGCCAGTTTCGATGCAATCTGCTTAGTAATATAATTTGCCATTTTTATTAGAAATTTAATTTCTTCATATGATGTCATGAATTGTACATACTGCAGTGTGAATTTTTTGTTTTGTTTTTTTAATCTTTTAGTGTTTACTTCCTGCAGTGAATTTGAATAAATGAGAAAAATGCATTGTCTCTAATTTGAAATGGCTTATTTTTGTGAGTTTTGTCTGGTTTTTAGGTTATCTATTAATGTCTAACTCCCGGGTCATTTAAAAAGAAAAAAATAAATAAAAGCAATAGATCATATATTTTGTCTGTCTCCGAAAAATGAAGGGGGAAAAAAAAGCAACTACCAGCAAGTTAGTATATTTAGAAACATGTAATTAAAGCATCTCTCAAACTGACAGTCAGCCTGTGGTCTGTCTTCCATTTCTCACTGTGTAACTGAATGACCACTACATTTTTTTTTAAGACTGGAGTTTGTACAATGTTCCAAAATAAAGCTAATTAGATACATATACTTGGTCTTAAGATTTTTATCAGGGGTTTTTATTTTATTTTTAATGGGTCTTGTTTGTTTTTAATGCAAGAAAAATTTGAGTCCTTTCCAAATAAAACTGTATACAGGAAAAGTTAAACATGGAAAGCTGTATACATATGTGGTCACTGATGGAGACCATTTTACTTTATGTCTGTATTTGCAGTGGTGAGGACTGAACCCAAGGCCTCTATCTGGACAAGTGTTCTGCCATGGAGCTATATTCACAACGTTATTTTTACTTTTTATTTTGAGACAAGGTCTCACTAAGTTGCCTAGGGTATCCTTGAACTCACTGTGTTGTCCACACAAGCTTTGACCTGGAATTCTTCTTGCTTTGGCCTCCCAAGGAGCTAAAATGTATAGATCTGAGCCATCAGACCCAGCTAAGATCAGCTTATTTAGGGAGAAAAGAGTAAATTAAACCTCTGTACTCTTCCGATCTGATGCATTAACAGTTTATACTTACATATGTGTTGCTGGTAATTGAGGAGGGAGGCATTTGCCCAACAACAAATTCCATTTCCTGGGACTAAAACTGTCTTATAGTCAAGCAGGTATCTCAACATGTTTATAGACATTTAGACTCAATGGCAGAGCCCTCTTTAGCATATCTGTCACTGCACAAAAAACTAAAAATGGAAACGTTTAGGTCTTAAAGACACACCTTGCTATCGTATCCCATGTGTGTACTGACAGTTTTCGTCTTGTTGTGCACCATAAATGTTAACTTCAAAATGAAAGATGGAAAGCTATGTTTTTATTTTCAAAGTGAGAAAGGCTAAGTGCATTGCCTGAGATGGATTTTTAAAAGAAGCATTAGTTAACAAATTTTTTGAACGTTAATATGAAGAGTCTTCAAAACCAAATCGAGTTAGAATTACCCATGCTATGCAAGGTTCTAGTTCATGCTTATTGGTGTGGTAATATCAACAACAGATTGAAATTCCGTTGCCTGCCACTGAGATCTCTAAGCTGACCTGTTCTGCTACAGAAAATAGGCTTTAAATGTTAAATTGGTGAATGTACTGTACCCTTTTGGTTTTTATTCCACAGACCTTGTAGGCAAGCTGGTGCTATGCTGTCTCTTAAGGGTGGGTATTTTGTTGGCAGCATGTAATATTGAGTTAATACTCCAATTCTGGACACAGTTAATGCAATACTATTGGCATTTTCAAGATGCTCTCTTGTGGAGTAAGTTAAAGACGCCTGCTCTGAAAGTCAGTTAATGTAGTCTTGAGTTAGCAAAACAATTGGAAATAATCTTACAATCCTGTAAGCTCTGCCACACTTGACCCCTCCTGTGAGCATCTACAAGTAAATGTTTTAGAATTTTGAGCCTTTTTGCAGCTTTTTTTAATGGCACAGAGCCCCAGAGGAGCTGCTGTTTTCTAATGGGCTTTACCAAATATAATGGACATGTTACCCCGACTTTGAGAAAACTGTGCAATCCTTTTCTACAAACCTCTTCTCTCATTTGCTTATAAACTCTGGCCTTTGAGACCGCTGGTACAGGAGGAAATGTGTTACAGATATGGATCCTGTCTTTGGAAAGCTATATGAACAATTCTGTAGAGAAGAGGGCTAGTATGGGTTTACTGCCTGGGGCTATTTAATTCAAAAAATAACAGTGGGATAGTTTTCTTACCATCAGAAAACTACTCTTTTGTCCAGAGTCTGAAGGCTTTCCTCCATCACCTCTTGTGTGAATCTTCCCTAAAGCTTGAACATCCCATTGTTGCTGTTAGCCACCCTATGGTGCCTTACGGGGGGTGGGGTGGGGTTGGGGGTTGGGGGGGTGCCTGCCACCTGGCCTCTAGCCTGATTTTGTGAGTTTGTTTATATTCTTCTGTCACAGCCACATTTGCACCTTTGAATAGTAGTCATTTCTGGGGAGAAAGTGAGAGACATCTGCATTCTGTCCCCTTCATAACTTCCAAGACTCCTTTTAGGCTGGCTAACTTTGTGTTAATTTGACACCAGCTAGAGTCATCTCAAAGAACGGACTCCCAATTGAGAAGATGCCTCGATGGGATCAGGCTGTAGGCAAGCCTAGAAAGCATTTTCTTAATTAGTGATTGATGGGGAAGGGTCCAGACCATTGTGGGTGGGGCCACCTCTGGGCTGGTGGTTCTGGTTTTTATAAAAAAGCAGGCTAAACAAGCCACCAGGAGCAAGTCAGTAAGCAGCACTCCTCCATGGCCTCTGCACCAGCTCCTGCCTCCAGGTTCCTGCCCTCTTTGAGTTCCTGTCCTGACTTCCTTTGGTAATGAACACTGACATGGAAGTGTAAGCCAAATAAAACCTTTCCTCCCCAAGTTGCTTTGGCCATGGTGTTTTGTCACCTAGTAATAATAACCCTAAGAGACCACCCACACACACACACACACACCAAATTGTCATGCTTATCTTTGCTCCTTCCTCAAGCTCTTAACCACGAGTCTCTTTCATCTATGTCAACTTGGGGCAGAGTATCATTCACTTATTTAAGGAGAGTGCCGAAAACTAAACATACATGTAAACAAGACTCGGTGCAGTCACCTTTCCCGTCTCCTAATTGTTTTCTTACTGCTACTGAAAATAAACTTTCCCTCACGAGACCATGGCTTTGGATTTGATAGCGTCTCCTACCCCGTTTTAGCATTTTAGAAACTTTAAAGGCATGGTGGGTATTTTCTAAAAAGCCTTTTAGGAGGAAGAGGTAGGGCAGAGTCTTGTAGTGTAATACTGTGCTTATGTAGTGTATGCTGGCCTGAAATTTGCAGCAACCTTCCTTCATTCTCCCAGGGGCTGGGATTACACACATGATCTACCCATTCCCTATTCATTCATGCTTTTTAAAAGGCAGGTGATTAAAATATAAGAAGCAAATATCTTGCTTGCAATACACAGACATTTATACATCTTAGATAGAGTCTAAAAGAGGGTCTCACATAGGTAGCTCTGATAATCTGCACAGAGGGTGCACCTAATACCTCGCTTTGCCTAGTGTAATGCTACTAACGGTTCTTATAATCATCTTCGTAATACGAAGAACATGAGGTGGGGATTTTCAGACCTCTTTGGGATTGCTTGCCACTCAAGAGCTATTATTCCTTCAGTATCTAGTCAGCCCCTCTGCCATAGAACACGGCCCTTTGAAAGGGGATGTTCCCTGTTCACTTTGGAAATGTGTGCTTAGAACAGAGCTGCTCCAGAGAGGAAGTCCCAACCTGCTTTTCACAATGTTGTGCTGGGAAGTCTACGACGGGACTTCAACCGTCTGCACAAGTTAAAGATCACCCACTCAGACACCGGGCAGACTGAGGCTAACACCGAATGCTGTCACTCCCTCCCACCCTGGCCTAGGAGAGCTCTCAGCAGCTGATCTCTAGTTTCATAATTCAGTTCCACGCAGCCCTCTTAAGAGTGCTAGCACCCTCTCTGCTCAACGTTCTCTGCCATTAAGGTGCCGCCTTCTTGTATCTGCTCTCAGCGATACTAAGCCTCCCTGTCTTCAAACAGCTCGGACTTCGAGTTCCTTCTCGTTACACAGCCGTCCTGGGGGTAGTCTGTTTCCTCTGACTTATGTGTCTATCTACCGCCCCATGTTATTAACATCTGAACTTCCCATTTCTCCAGTTTTGAATTCAGCACGCATGCTTTCCTCCACTTTGTTCTACCAACCTTTCTCCATGTTGGAAAACCATTGAGGTCTAAAAATCTCATTCCTCCACAGCTTTGGCTGATGGCCACGCTGGCTCACCTGAGTCCTCCTTAACCTGTCGCCCCCTCCCATCTACAATGCTCTCACTCTGAGCCCCAGCCCATCTCATCGCAAGTCTTCAGCGTCATCTGCCTGGTCTTCCTCCTCCTGTCTCTCTAAAGACATTCTAGTTCCAAAAGGGTCCAGAGCCCAGTGTGCTTTCAAACAAAATGGCTGTTGATGACAGCCGAAGCCTGGCGTGAGTTCAGACTAGTTAGCTAGGGTTCCCATTATCCAAGGTCTTAGATTTCTAGCCTCATTTGCATTTTCACATTTTCAACTTCCCCCGTCCTCTCCCACTCTCCTTCCCCATCTTTCTCAATCATGCAGATTCGAAACTTTGCAAATGGCTCACCGCCTCTGAGCACTCCTGCCTCCAAGCCATTCAGTTCTCCACCATTCTTCGCCAAAGGATCTTCACCTTTGCCCGCTTGTTCCCATTATCAGAGGAGTAAACTACCATTCCCTTTGTTCCCTTTATCAGAGTAGTAAACCACCATTCCTTCCGAGACAGGGTTTCTCTGTGTAGCTTTGCGCCTTTCCTGGATCTCACTCTGTAGACCAGGCTGGCCTCGAACTCACAGAGATCCGCCTGGCTCTGCCTCCCGAGTGCTGGGATTAAAGGCGTGCGCCACCACCGCCCGGCGCACCATTCCCTTTTAAAAGCTGCCTTCTTCAGAAAACCCTCCATATTTCACTGCTGTGAGACAGATGTGTTGTCCAGCTCTCTACAAATCCACAATGCTTTCTGTAAACTTCTCTTATTGTACTTAGTAGAATGAATGACATACTTCAAGACTCCTTTTAAAAGACAATAGGTAGAGCTGGGCGGCGGTGGCACACGTCTTTAATCCCAGCACTTGTTTGAGGCCAGCCTGGGCTACAGAGCAAGATCCAGGGCATGCACCAAAACTACACAGAGAAACCTTGTGTCAAAAAAACCAAAAAAAAAAAAAAAGACAATAGGTAGGCAAACAAAGTTCTTAATGATAAGACACTCAACCACATAGAAGCTGCAATTAATAGTAACCTGCTTCAAATCCCCAAGGAAGTATAAGGTATTTCCTTGGGTACAGAAATGCCAACCAGTACTAAATATTAATTAGTTCACTAGTCTTTTGTTGGGAGTGTTTTGAATGTAGCTACTTACTACCTATGATGACCAAATCCCTACGATTTTGGTGGCTCAGTTCTTCCATGACAAATTGTACATGGGTTGATGTGAAGCTTATTTCACATGTGAAGCTAGGCTACTAGAGATGATTTTTCTTTATTCTGATTCCACAGAATTGGCATAAATGTGCTTAACGAGTACATTCTGTTTTCCTGGGATGGGGATAAAAATTCATTTCCTAGCCCTTAAAAGAAGAAACATGATCTTATCTGAAATGTTGTTGTACTCAGAATCTTTGCAACTGGCCCTGAAAGTGTAAATCTAGGGCATACTCAGGATGAGTAGGTGTGTGCAGTGAAGACGTAATAGTTCACTTTCACTAGCCGAGCAGTGCTGATGAATGTCATTCCTGATTTCTACTCATTATAAGGCTGGGCATTGTAAGGAAGAGGGAATGGGTGTCTGGCTTCAAGGCTTTTTAAAATAGAAGGGATATTTTAAAGTTAGTCCTTGTGTAGTTGAAGAATCATGAGGACAGGTGGGTATAGTACCAGTGAGAACCGCAGTTACAAGTCCAGGGTCCTGCCTTTGCTAAGAGTGAGGTCATTTCCTTATGATCTAGCTTTGATTTCCAGGACTGAAAAGAAAGCGGGGGGAAAAAAACCCTTTCCACTTGAGAAAAACAGGATATCTTTTAGTGTTAACTATTTAAAGGATAATCCTACTTCCTTCATCAAAGATAAGAAGTTTGCTGTGAATCCAGACATTTAAGTCAGATTTATTTCTAGTGTCTTTTGTCTTGGGGTGAGAGTGTAGACTCACAGAAACCATGGGCTTCATGGGGATAAAAGTCCCTATGGGTAGAAGTTGGTTCTGGAATGTGCCCCGAAAGCCCATGTGATAAGTGCCTGGCCCCACGGGTGGCACAGTTGGAAAGGGGTGGAGCATTAGCAGATGTTATGTTACCTGGCAGGGAAGCCTTCGCACCATCCCTTCATCCCTCCTTGGCCATGGGGTGAATGGTTTGCTCTGTCATATGCTCCCCATCAGGTCCTACCGTCATAGACCCAAAGCAACAGGACCAGCTACTCGCTGACCAACTCTAAATCTACAGGCCCAAACAAACCATTCTGCATCATAAGTCGATTGTCTCACGCACTTGACAATATTTCAGTGGCTTTTCCGTATCTACCACATTAAAACACTCTTTATTATTTAAAGTTACAGAAAAACTGAGCAGAAGCAGCCAACATTTACCATATACCCCATCCAAGTTTCCCCTCTATTAGTAACATTTTGAATAATGTGGTACATTCGTTATAATTGATGGACCAATAATATTGTACTATCAACTAAAGTCCATAGTTTACACTGACTTTTAATCTTGGTATTTATTCATTATATAAAATTTTATGAATGTATGGTGTGTAGCACTATTATGTTATCAAAAAGAACAGATTTTTCCACCCAAAGACTCCTCCATGCACCCCTGCTTCACCCCCACCACAATCCCTGGACTGCACAGGAGTTATTCCTTTTCTGGAATGTCCTGTTATCAGAACCTATGGACACATAGCCTCTTCAGTATTACTTCTTTCACTTAGTGATGTGCACTGAAGATTTTTTTCACATCTAGTGGTTTGAAAATTCACTTTCTTTTATTGCTGAATAATGCTCCATTTCTGAATCATACCAAAGTTTGCTTTATTTGCTGACCTGTTAGAAGATGTTTTGACTGTTTCCAAGTCTGGGAAATTATGAGTAAAATTCTATAAACATTAGTGTGTGATTTTTAGGAGAACACTGTTCTCTCCATTTTTTTCTTCCTTCTTTCCTTCCTTCCTTCTTTCCTTCCTTCCTCTCTCCCTCCTTCCTTCCTTCTCTTCCTCCTTCTCTCCCTCCCTCCCTCCCTTCCTTCCTTTCTTTGTTTTTAAATGTCTTACAGAAAGCCAGCCTTTCTGTAATTTAAGTTTCCCAGCTTTCTGGCAATAAAGTGATACTTAACCGTCATTCCAAATCAGTCAGTTTCATTGACTGTATCAGAATGGACTAACTTCAGTTGCAGTATTACACAACCCTAGATGCTTGGTGACTAGGAACCACGCGGTTCTAGTTCGTATTCATGGTTTCTACCCACCCTGAATCAGTAGAGGCGCTCTTCGACCCCGTCCTCACTGCAGAGTTTAGCAATATGGTGCATTAATACCTCAAACTATCAATGGAATAGCCACAGTAGAGGGGAGAGAAAATGGTAAAATGAGTGCTGAATTTTAAAGAACACAACACCATATTATCCTGCCAGTATGTTGTTCTACTTTGCTCCAATGGGATAGGAAGAACAATTATGTCACTTACATGGACGAATAATCATAAACATTCACTAATACATTTTAATACTTTGTTTTCCAGTGCATAATAATGATCCGTAATCACTAAATTAAACTTGATTCTACTTTGATGTTTGCCTTTCTTCTTCCAACTATGGACAGTCGTGTCTAGAAGCGAAAATTATCCATCCTTGAGGACTCAAAGCAATATTTGCTAATTCCAAGAAGAGGCTTAGTTTGTGAGACCGCTCTTTGGGGTTACTAGAAGGAAGATAAGCTTATCTAATAAGACGTTGATTGAGTTTGGCATTTCTGACACCATAGGACTCAAAATGTATAAGAATAAATTCTTTTCATCTAGGCTCGGTGTAAGAATATAGGGGTATTCACTTGTGGGCCAATGTAAATGTGTATCTGTCATACTTCATCTTATTATCTTAGTTTTTAAAAGTTTCTGCTAGTTTCAAAGTGGGATATTCATTTGAATCTAAACACACCTGTGGTGATTTGAATGAGAATGACCCCCTAGAACATCATATGTTTACATTCTTAGTCCTCAGTCAGTGACCTGTTTGGGAAGGATTAGGAGGTGTGGCCTTGTTGGAAGAGGCGTGTCACTGGGGTGGGCTTTGAGATTTCCAAAGCCCATGCCAACCTGGTGTCCCTCTATCTGCTACAGATCAGACTGTAGCTCTCAGCAACCTCTCCAGCACCATGCCTGCTTGCCTGCGGCCATTCTTCTCCCCATGATAACGATGACCTGGCCATCTGAAGTCATAAGCAAGCCCCCAAATAAATGCTTTCTTTTATAAGAGTTACCTTGGTCATGCTATCTCTTCACAGCAGCAGAACTGTGACTAAGGCCTAAAGAAAATTTTAATTCAAAAGACATGTTTCACTCAGGGCATTTCAATTCATTGCCCTTGATTTCTTCCACTGAATAAATGATTTTTTTTTCAGTGTTTGCTGGCAATTTCTGAATGACCAGAATCTAGCTCGTGAAAGTTCTTTATTGTTGTTGGAACCATTCTGAGAACTAGATGTTTGCTCCTTTGTTCGTCTGTCTAGAGAAACTTCTCTTCCACCCCGACCTGCTGACCTCACACGATGACTCCCTGCTTCCTTCTTTCTTTCTCATATGTTACCACAGCATTGCTGCGGTCAAGGATAATCCATGTCTCTGCCAGGCTCTCCCAATGCCATTTGAGCCTCAATTCAGTCAGAGCCAACATCCTGGTGTTCCGACGTAGGTCCCCAGTACACAAAAATAATCCCTTGTTCCTATCTCAAACCTCACTTTTTTCCATATGAGCTTTCCCAGAAACTTCTCCAAGCAGGCATGGAGCAGGAGACTCTTTGATCTATGTGTGAGGCAACTTGGAGCCTGCAGGAAGCAGGAGCCATTATCCCTCCAGCGTGATACACACTGGCTGCCAGTCCAACCCATTTTTAAGGGGGAGCCTTGGGATTTAAAGTCTTGAATTTAAAGATCCTTAAAATTAAAGTGAATCTGCTTGCATTTCAGACTTGTGATCTGAAAAAAGACTTTGGTATCCTGAATGTGATGTCTTCTGCATCAGCATATTAGACAAAGTGGTGTTCACCTCTTCCCTTTTCTAAGTATGTCTATGTTTTTAATCATAACGACTATATCCATTCCTGGCAACCATCAACATTTCAGGAGAGTATGTGAAGAAAAAAATTGAGATATCATAATTTTCCCATCACTCGATTGAATACTATCTCTATTAGTGTGAAATAGTATTATTATTTTCCTTTAATCTTTTAAATAATTATGCATGTGCTTTACATTGTGAAGATCACCCTGTATATGGAGCTTGTGTCTTGTGTGGCAGACTCTCTTTTCCAAAGATGAACACATGATATTCCTTAGCGGGCTCTTACTTTTCATTCTCTATGCACCTGGCCAAACCCTGTGACTGCCTTGGTGACTGATCATGTCACAAGTAACATTTCATTAGCCCAGAAGGCTGAGTCACAGCAGGTGATGCAGCAGTTTCTGTTGGCTGTCACGTTTAAGCTACTGGCCCTGGGGCCCCAGCCACCATGTTGTGAGGAAGGCTAGGTCACAATGAAAACCTGTGTATAGTTGTACTGTCCACATATCAGTTGTAGTCAGGAGTAAGCAAGCTTTGGATGATTCCTGCCTTCAGGCTACTTTAGGTAAAGTCAAATGCAATGGAGAGAAGTGTCCTTACAAAGTCATGCCATAATGACAGATTCATGAGCAAAACAAACACTGTCATCATTTCAGTTAAATCCTGCACCCACCTTTTCTCATGTTCGTCACACTTTTCTATCAACTCAATGAGGTGGCATGTCAATTGTGCCGTATAAATCTCTTTGTGTTGTTGTATAGTTATGCTAGCCTCCTTTCGGGGTGTGTGTATTTTATTGAGTAGAGGGGATAAGGAATTATCTCACTATGTAGTTTAGGCTGACCTCAAATTTTAATCCTTCTGCCTCAACCTCCTGGATGCAACTTTCCCATTGCTGTCGATGCATAAGATGGCTAAAAATGTCTTCTCACGCACTCTGTTGAGTATTACAATTCTGATTTTCTCCCCACAGAATCAATTTTAGAAGATAAAAGTAAATGTTTTCCATCTCTTGGTTACATTAATTAACTTCATTTGGCTCGGTGGAATAAAAAAGGTCTTAAGTATTAACGTTTCCTTGGGGTGCTTGTACCCCAGATGAAACTGGATTGTAGTGAAGCAATGTCACCACATTCAGTAGGGTGAATATGGCCTCCAAACACCTGTCAATCACTGGAACCTACAAATTTACCTTAGATGGTAATATAGATATATGGTATATATGGTCTATATGATAAATATATATATATATATATATATATATATATATATATATATATTTTCGAGACAGGGTTTCTCTGTGTAGCTTTGTGCCTTTCCTGGAACTCACTTGGTATCCCAGGCTGGCCTCGAACTCCACAGAGATCCGCCTGCCTCTGCCTCCCGAGTGCTGGGATTAAAGGCGTGTACCACCAACGCCCGGCGATAAATATATTTTTGATATACCATCATAGATATAGATATGTAATTAAAGTTGAGATTTTCAGATAGAAGAAGTAGTATCAATAATCCAGACAGGTACCAAATGTAACACCAATGTTCTTATATTCCTCTTTGTGGGAAGAAGACAGTGCCACTATGGAAGCAGAGAACAGTCATTTGAGTTACCTCAAGTTGAAAGAAGCAAGGAAAACATTCTCCTTTAGTGACTCTGAGGGAGTATGGCCTGCTGGCACCTTGACTTTGGACCGCTCACACTGATTTCAGACAGCTAGTCTCCAGAACATGGTGACTATAAATTTCTGTTGTTTTAAGTCAATGAAAATTTCTATTATTTTTGATTTGGCCTAAGAATCTATCACTTGCTAACTTTATGAGACAGAAGCAATACATGGGAGAATCCATTTCTATCCCTCAAATGGCTTTCTCGGGTAGGTACAGGCCCTAGGAAGCATGCACAAACTCCACTGGAGATTTGTGTTTTGTGTATGTGTAGGCGATAAGTATCGTGTGTTTGCTATCCTGTAAAAATCATAAAGCAAAGGTAGGATTCTTGTGCTTAGGTATTTACATTCTAAGCTGAGATTCTCATGCATATATATAAACTTGCATGTGTACAAATATGCACACCTATATAAACAGAATCCTGGGTGCCGTATTTCCTTAGGGTCCTCCCTGAGGCATATACTTTGATGTATGTGGTAATTCAGAGCACATAACATGAAACTATAGCTTGATTCTTCCCCCTTTGGAGATACAATTGCAGTTATGGAATGGAAACACACACACACACACACACACACACACACACACACACACACACAC